>JAPYYR010001279.1:0-21365 GCA_030523065.1 Aphidius colemani | reverse complement strand
TCGTCCACTTGTCTTCAATTGAGCCAAATGCAATATGATCACCTACACAATCATCCCACAACCCAACCAAGTACTACCATCACCACCATCACCACCAACTACCAACCACCACATGCTCACAGTTGTCTGGTATTTTACTGATTTTTAAATGTTTTTTATTATATTTTTAAATTAAAAACAAAATTAATAAAATATGTGGATTAATTATTGTTGTATCAAATTTTACAAAAGACCTCAGTCTCAAAGCTAATACAAAATGTTTTTTTTATTTCATTATTTTTTAAACTAAATTAATTATTAAATTTTAATTATTTTTATTTTTCTCAATTAATTTTAAAGCAATGTTTCATGTTTTGCATTTTTTAATGTTAATTTAAGAAAAACAAAAAAATAATTATTATTAATTTAAAAATTAATAATACAAGATACAAAAAAATTACAAATAATTTATTTTTGTTTCTTTGTATTTTTTTTGTTATAAAATAAACAATATTATCATAATTTTTTTATGCTAAATTTTTAGATCGCGTTCACGCAGTCCAAGAAGAAGATCTTTGAGCCGTAGTCGCAGTCGTGATCGTCGTTCACGTTCCGAATCTCGAGACAGACGGTACTGATTTTACATAAAAAAATAGAAAAATCTAATAAACAACTAGATTAATAGTTTTTTTCTTTTTGATATATAATATTACTAAAGATGCTAATAACAATATTACATAAAATGTAGATAACATAATTGTTTTAATAATTTACAGTTAGGTGCTAAAAAAAACAAAAAAATAAGGTGGAAATCTTGATAAGAGCCGAATGGGATTATCTGACAATGATAAGTTAAATTTAAATGTATATAATAATTAAAAATGTTCACGAAAATAATAATAATAAAATAGTTTTAATTATAATGATATCACATAAACCAAAATGGTTATAAAATTAAATTGTTGATTAAAAAATTAATCGAACATTGAATTTATGAAAAATTCAAACAACAAAAAAATATATCAAATTAATTTTCCCAACATATCTATTAATTGTAAAATTCGTACTACAAAAAAAAAGAAAAAAATTTATATTTTAATTTTATCATTTTATATTTGTTAAATTTTGTTTTGTAAAATAGATTTAAAAAAATAATGAAGAATTATTATATTAATTAAACGAAAATAATTCAGTTTTAAAAAAAATCATGTATTAAATTTATTTTTTACTTTTAAATTAATTAATTTATATAAATTAAAATAAAAAAAATAACACATTATGATTTGATTGTTGATTTATTAAATTATTAATTAATAATATTAATATTTCCAAGAGGTAACAAACATAATTTAAGACCCTGTTGACAAATATGATAATCTTTTATTGGCAATGCCAATGTTTCATCAAGTAATTTTAATATTTCAATATAATTATTAATTGCATCTCCATGATTTCCATTTTCAAGATGTCCAGATGCAATTTTAAATAGTGCATCTGTATCTTGTAAAGTTTTTAATCCTTTCATTATGTTTGTACTTTTCTGACACTTTGAACAACCAATCATAAATTCATTTGACTCAATATCAATCATCAGTATATTACCACAAGATACTCCAGTTTCACATTTAAATCTAAAAGATAAATTATTGTTATTTAAAGTTTTATTAAATTATTTCAATTATTAATTATTACCGCAAAATTCGAGGATCAATATTTGCAAGTAATGGCCAATTTTCAGTACAAGCTTCACACGAACAATCAAACCAATATTTAAGTCTCAATTTTCTTTGTCTTTCTTGTTTAATCTCAGACGTAAATATTGGTCCATAATTATCACATATTTCACTTCCTTTTGTTATTGTTTTTATGGATTTAACAATCATCGTTGTTCCAATATAATATCTATAAATTAAATCATCATAATTATTCGAAAAACTTTTTATTAAACATAATTTCATAGTTAATTTAATTACCTAGCAATTCCAGGATTACAAGAATGATTTAAAAGTGCAGCTGTTGTATAAAGTCCACCAGCAATGAAATTACTTCTTGCTTTTTTTAATGTATTATCATTTTTTCGTTTTTCCAATTCAGATATTTCATGAGTATTAAATTGCATTAATTGCAAATGATGTAGTAATAAACCACCAAAAAATAATTCATCATTTGTTAATTTTGACTCAACAGTGTCTGGTGTTTTTGATGACTCAGGAAGATATGTACTTTTTTTTAAAACTCTTAATAACCAAGCAGCCATATAAGCTCGATGTAATAAATCTTCTGGTGTTCTTTCATTCTCATGAGTAACTTGAAAATTAATAATAAATTATTATTTCTATTTATTAATGAATAATGATAGAAAAAAAAAATTAAATACCCAGTGATTTAAAAGCCATGTAATCTTGTGATTTATATGGTTCATCTTTTGATGGTTTAAAGCTAAAATTATTATCAATAATTTTATCTTTTAATTCTTGAAATTGCTCATAAGGCTTTTGTGTTATTGCTTTTATTGAAAGAAGACAATTTAGTGATGCATTTGATAACCAAAGTGGTGCTAATATATCGCACTCATGTACATGTGCTTTGGCATCAGCATCACGACATTTAGTAGAGCAGTATGATATTATTGTGCAGGTATCACAAGATGCTGGATATGGAGCAATGTTTTTTTTCAAACAATATTGACAATTGGTTGTTCTGAAATAGAAAAAAATAAACTTAGTTTATTGTTATTGAAAAAAAATGAAAGAATTAATATTTTTTATTTTATAAAAACCTGTAGTTGTCAAGTAAAACAGAACAAAATGGTTTATCAACAATCAACAGTTCACCGGGTTTGATGTCTCTTGATGCAACAGCATGTCTACCAATAATTCCACCAAAATCACGTATTTCAATAGCACTGCTACATGATGGATAAATTAAATTAGCATCTTTAATTTTTGGTAAATTTTTATTATTATTTTTAATTATTGTTTTGTTGTTATTAATTTTATTTTTCATTTTTTTTTTATCAATTATTTCTTGTCCTTTTTCCATTACTGCCATCATCATTCTAACATCAATAATTAATTTTTGTCTTTTTTCAAATGGTAATTTTGCATAATCAAGTGCTTGAAGTGTACAACGAAATGATTCAATAGCTTTTTTATTATTTTTTAATCCTAAATAACATCTTGCTTTTCTTTCTTCAAGTTTATAAAAAAGTTCTTTTGGATAATTCAATTTAATTGCTTCATTTGCATCAGACAAAGCAAGATCAAAATATTCAAGATTATACAAAGCTGCTGATCGATTAGCTAAAAAAATTCCTAAATCTTTTGGAAAAATAATTTGTTATTATTATAAATTAAATCAATTTTTATAAATTATATATATTTACCTTTCTTTGGTGATATTAAAATTGCTTCAGAATATAATTCAAGTGCTTTTAAAAAATTACCATTTGAATAATTTATATTGCCATTTTCTTTAATTCTATTAGCTTTTATTAAATTTTTTTCTGGATAATCTTCGATTTCTAGAGGCAAATTATGAATCTCGGGATAACCCAGTACAAATGCAACACGTTCACTGTTACTATTAATATTACTAAAATATTTAAATTCTTCAGGGGTTATTGATGTACGAAATTTAACTAAATTTGATCTAAAATAATTTCCAATTTCAAGATAATTATCTTCTTCGTCAAACATCATTTTTTTATTTTTCAATTAATTATAATTTTTCTTTTTAGAATTAATTTTTTTTTCTTTATTTCAAGTGAAAGTACGAGTTGCTTTGGTTAAAGATAATTTAAGACTGCGTGTGTGTTCTACTTGTGGTACTTGTTAATGTATTTTTTTTTATTTATTTTACTATTTTTGTTCATCTATTTCTGTAACGATCCCATAGAGAAGCATAAACTTCGTGCAACGTAAAATGTTGTGAAGCAAAAATGCATTTTTTTAAATTGAAAAGTTTCTTTAATTTTCTTCGGTCTTGTTTGATCATTGATCACCATGATACCCAATTTTTTAATAATTAAATGATATTAATTTGAAATGATAACGAATATTTAAATAAATTTCTTAATTAATTTTTTAGACGGCAAATAACGTGTGCTAGCTAAAATCACTCTTAGTACTTTTTAAGACAAAAATTATCTTATATTTTTCTAAAGTTTTTACTAATAAATTTATTCTTTATTTAAATTGAAGGAAAAATTAATTAATAATATGTATAATAATATTTATTTACACTAGAATAAGACAAACTTGAAAATTTCATTTTTTTTAATTTCATTCAATAAATAGTGAATGAATAATTTCCAGGAATAGGGTCGTTTCTTTTTCGCTTGAATTTAGCCCTTTAAAACCGGTTTTTTGTACTCATCATTTCTGAGAATTTACGCGCGCGGATTGACCTACTTAAATTCCGAGAAAAACTGGCAGAAATTTAAATGCCATTTCTTTTATTTTTTTCAATGAAATTTAAATGACTTGAAATACTTAGTTTTATTATATATTTTTTGGGGATTTTTTATTTGTTTTATTTATTTTATTGGTCGAGTTTTTTTTTTGCATATTTTAATCTTGTTTTTTATATATTTATTTTTATATTGTTGCATTATTTTTATATTATTGTTTAAATGGTTGTAATGTTGATGGAACTAATAAAAATGAATGGAGAAATTATTTATTTATGACGGAAAAAATTATAAATCAATTCAAATGTTGCTTTCATAGAGAAAGACTCGAACCCTGTGTGGGGCAATTCCTAAATGTTTAAAAAAAAAAAACTAAAATAATCATTGTTTAAATTGTTTAAATGTTAATTAAAATAATAATAATGAATTAAAACCTTATTCCAACAGTTTAAACATTGATTTAAATATTTTTTTTTTGAATATTTAGAAATTGGCCAATACAGGGTACTTCGAATCAAACTTTACGTTCGTTTTATTTTTCATATATGTCACTATATTCGTGTTAAAAATAGAAAAATTAATTAATAATAAAATGTACTATATTCACAATTTAAATATTTACAAATCTTAACAAAAATTACAATTATTATTAATTAAAATAATTTTTTTTTCTTTTGTTTTCTTAAAATTATAAAGTATCATTATTTTTTTAAAAAATAACAGTAAGATTTATGCAAAGCGAAAATTGAAAAAAAAAATTAAAATAATAATAATACATCAATGACAATTTATATTTTATATTTTAATAAAAGATCGAGATTAGGACGAGAGGAAAAAAAAAATATAAATAAAGAAAAGCCAGCTTTCTTATATATTAAATTAAAGAATTAAAAATAAAATAAAAAATAAAAACTATTTAAAAATCATAAGATGCTTCATCTTCATCTTTTGATTTTACTCGTAGTCCTAATTTATAAATAGCACCAGCAAGTAGACCACCAATTATTGGTCCAGCCCAATAAACCCAATGATTACTCCAAAAACCAACAATAACTGCTGGACCAAGTGTTCTTGCTGGATTCATACTGCTACCAGTTATTGGTATTGCTGCTAAATGTGATACACATATTGTTAATCCAATAGCAAGTGGTGCCCATCCAATTGTATCAGTTCTTTTTGGATCAGTAACAGCATGAACAACCAAAACAAGAAGAAATGTTACAATTATTTCCATCAACATTCCTTGTGTTGTACCAACACCTTCACCAAGATTTGTCACTCCCAAACCTTTCATTGCAATCGCATCAGGAATTACAATCTGTAATAAAAATTAAAAAAAAAAAAAAAACATTATCAACTGCTTTTGCATTAATAAATTAATTACTTTTTCAATGTTTGAAATCATTTTTTGTTTCAATTTAAAATTATTTTCTTTATGATAATTTCATTGTTAGAAAATATCAATTAGTTGGAAAACTACTGGCTAGATATTGTGATGTAATGTGATGAACTTTAGACCTTGACCTTGCACTGTGTGACATCTCTATTAAAACATCGTCACGTTTATGACACACAGTAATATTTCCCTTGCAGGTTTTAATATTTTATCGTTTATTATTTAACATTAAAATTTTAAATATAATTCACAGAAAAAAAAGAGCACAGTAGATATTTTTATTATTACAAATAAAAAATATCATTAAAATAAGAAAAATACAGTAATAAAAAATTAAATTTTGATTTAATCTTATGAATATAAGAAAAAAAAATATACAAAAAACATTTCTTTAAATTTTTTTTTTTACTTTTTAAGAGCATTTAATTCAAATGAGGGAAAAAAATATATCTTGATTTCATGATTATTATCAATATTATTAATTTAAAGTGCAAATTATTTATTATATTTTTTTTTCATCTTGATGAATGTCATTGCAATCTTGTAATATAATATTTTTCATTTATAAATTTATTATTATTATTTGTAAATTTAAAAAAAAAGCGAAAAGAAAAAAAAGTTTTCTCCTCTTTTTTTTTTTTCATATCTTGTTAAATATAATTTCATAATATTTTTCTAAATTATTAAATGTATTTTACCTTAAGAACAGCAGCACCACCAATGGCACCACAACATTGACAAACAACATAACAAATTGCCTTTAACAAACTGCAATTACCACTCGCCAAAAGTCCAACAGTTACTGCTGGATTAACGTGACATCCAGATACCGGTCCAAGTATCTAAAATTAAAAAAAAATAATATTATTTATACGTGTACCAATATAAACAAGTGCAAAAAATCTAAATCACCTTTTTCAAGTCTAATAATTTATCAATTAAATAGTATAAATATCTGACAATAAATCTAAATTAATTAACTAACAAATAATTTTTTTTTTTTTCAACATTTTCATTTATGGACTTCACACCTAACTTTTTTTATTTAATTTATTTTTTTGTTCAAATTGTCTAATGAAGTTTATACATGTACGAATTATAAATTGTTATAGATCAAGTTGCTTAAATGATTTGGGTTGTTTTATATAAATTTACGATTTGACCATGTGCAAAAATTGTGGCAACCCAGTTCTCATGTTTTAAGACAAGGTCTTTACCAGCCCCAGGCACATAACGCAATTCTCTTTTTTTTTATTTGATTATCTTTTTTTTTTTTTTTTTTTTTTTTTTTTTTTTTTTTTTTTGTTTTTTTTTTTGTTTTTTTTTTTTTTTTTTTTTTTTTTCATTTAGTATTCACTCATATGGATTTTTTTTGTGCCTGAATAAATTTTTTTTCCATTCTAAATTTGAAATTTCAGTAGAAAGATTTCAATTAAAAAATATAAATAAATAAATTTATTTTCAAATTATAGAAAATGAATTTTATTTTAATTTAATTTGTTTTTTATTTTTAAATTAAAAGTAAAATATTTTTAATTGAAAGACAAATAAAAATTACAATTACAAGAAAAAAAAAAAGAAATTATTTATTTATAACGAAAAAAATTATAAATCAATTTAATTATTTCTTCAATAGAGGTAGCGTTGGATTCGAGGCACCCTATGATGGAATATTTTAAAATACCGTATAAAAATAAAAAATAATATCAAAATATTGTTTAAATAATTCAAATGTTGTTAATAGAAATAAATAATGGAAAAATGTTTTTTATATGAGATATATTAATATGTTTCCTTAAAGGGTACCTCAAATATAACTCATTTAATTAAAATTACCTCATTCAATTTCATAACTATACCTCATTTAATTTCTCCTGGATTCATTAATTAGATATTTAAATTATTAAAATATTTATTTTTGTTAAATAAACAATATTTGTTTATTATCTATTATTATATAATTTTTTTTACATTTATATTTCTTTTTACTTGCCCTCGAGATGTTTCGACCAACAGCCTGGAGTTATTATTCCACAATACATTCACTAGGTATATATTCATATCATCATTTCATAAAAAATAAAAAAGTTACTTTTTTTTATTCCTTTCATATTATATTATCTCTGTTTTTATTGCCATCACCTACGCAAACTTAATTGTTCACCTTTTAATTTATCATTAATCAGCAATGATATATTGATTTTTTTTTTTTTTTTAACTTTAACAACAAAAGTTTTTCCATTTATTTATTAATATAGTTTTTTTTTTTGTTTTGTTTATATTATTTTTATTTATAATTTTATTTATTTATATTTATTTTTTTTGTAAAACTTGAGATGACATTTTAATAGACAACACTTAAGGGGTTTTATTCAAATAATTTATATACATATTTTCAACGAGAATCTAGAAAGTCATTGATCATTGAAGTTTGATATATTTAACACGGAAAAATTTAAACAAGTTTATTTTACTTGTTTTATTTATTTATTCATTTATTCATAATTTTTTTTTTTATTTTTATAATATCCGTGAACCTTGAGGCATCATCCGCGGTCGGGGTCAACTTTCTCAGTTTACAATTTAATTTAAACTTGATTTTATTTATATATATATATTTTTTTTGCACACTGTGTATCAAGAAAATGATGAAAAAAAAATTAATTTTTCTTTTTAGCAGCTTATTTGTAATGTAGATTTTCTTGAATGTGCGTAATGATAATAATTAGTCACGTGTTTTTTAAAAGATGAATAACGTAAGCTGGTATGTATGTGGGTTTTTTTTTTTATTTATACGTATTTTTTTTAATTGTGTATATTATTTTGCCCTGAGGCTAGTTGGCCCAAATGATACACTATTAAATGTAGACGATCAGGACAATGATCTTGCGGTTTTGTTACGAAATAATTCATTATTTAACAAACTCAAAGAGGGAGCGGTCCCTTGATCTCTTTTCATTCTTATTCATCATTATTTATTTATTTTTATTTATATTTTATTATGAGTGTATCACAATGTCTACATGTTTATGTGTGTAACAATTTATGCATCGTATTTTATTTATTTATAAATAAAATAAAGCATTTGGGCTTTTGATTTTTGCTATTCAATTTGAAAATATTTTACAAGTTTTTCTATTTAAAAATAGTAAAGAGTTTATTTTTATTTCAAAAAGAAATGATTTATTCAAAAAAATTTTACCATTTATGTTTCATTTAATTTAATTTTTTATATTTAATTTAATATTCTTGTCATAATTTTAAAACAATATAAAATTATTTCTTAATGCCATTTTGTTCAATTTTTTTTATTATTTAATTACAACATTTAAAAATTTTGCTTTATTAAAAATAAAAATTATAATCAGTAGATTTATTTGGTTTAAATGAATAAAACATTTTATAAATTTAGAGAAAGATAAACTTAATAAAATTATTGAAGGACAACTGTGGCATTACCATTCTATCCTGCTGTTTTTTTTCTCATTTCCAATTACAATTATCAGATTTTATCGACTAATATGTGAAAAATATAAAAGTAAAAAATTTAAAAAACACAAAATTGAATTAAAAACATAATTATTGATGAAATCTATGAAGAAAAAATGAAATTAATTGAACAAATTGAATGAATTAAATGAAAATGAAATATCAAAAAATTTCCATATAAAAATGAATAATATGGGTTTTGATGTTTGGGTAAATAACAAGTGCATGATTTTGATTCTTCAACACTTTCAATACTTGTAAGCTACAAATGCCTTCAAGAAAAATAATATTACACCATACCGGACAGTTAAACCCCCTTGGGCGTATTTGCGGCCTTATTTACCCTCCTCAACAAAACTGTAAATAAACTTGTTGATTTTTACCTGAGCCTCCCGTCAATGGTCACAAATAAAATATATAAAATATATAAATAAATATATAAACAAATAAATATATTAAATATAAATAAATAAATTCCATTTGATATATATAAAAAAATAAAATCTAATGATTAAGAAAATCTATTTTCAATTGAACGGAAATCCTGAAAACTCCTGAGGCAATTTTAAATGTTAAATTATTTATTTCAACATGAAATTTAATTTTTAATTTTTTATCCAAGTGTTTATCAATTAATTGCCTATTAAAAAGAAAAAAAGAAAAATTTAAAATTAATTTTGTCTTTCAGCTCTAATATAATTCAATAAAATTCTAAACAAATTTTTATTTAGAAAAATTTAATTGAAGTCAATTAATTATCATAATAATGGAGATGTAAATTTTTTTTTTTTTTCATTTTGGTGAAAGGGAAATTAATGTGATTTAAATATGGGTATTTAGTTGAGATGAGATTGAAAAAAAAGTATCTTTTTTTGTTGAAATAATAATGGGAAAAAATTTAGCTTATAAAAAAATTAACATTTTTTTTTCTCAGTTATTATATGAGACATTGACACCCACATGAAAGAATAAAGTTTTGCATACAAATTTATTTGAACATTATAATAATAATGATAAAAAAAAACACAACATCACGTAATACTAGTTTTTAAATTTTTTTAACTTTTTGTATTCAACGAGTTATGATGAATGAAAACGAAAACGAAAGGTAAATATAAATAAATTAACAAAAGAATAAAAATAAAAGTTGGGGAATCAGTTGAGAAGATTGTCTGATAGTTTGCTTTGATGGTGGTCTGATAATAATTTGAATAAGTCTTAAATAAAATAATTCTGTGTAAATTTTAAACAAAGATAATCATAGAAATGTAATTTTTTAAATTAAATAAACATTATTGTAAGAAGATGATATTGCCAGAGGTTATAATAACATAATTATCGACATTTTTAATCAAACTTTAATTATAAAATGACTCAACTTAAAAGATAAATAATAATTTTTCGAAATAATAATTATTAAATAGCATTGTTATCAATACAAAAATGATTAACGAATGAAAACGATTATTTTTTTATTTTTAATTTCAAGTTTTATCAATAAATTTGTATATGAATTTTTATTTTTTTTTTTATTAATATATTGTTAGGTGTGATGTACCAAAAAAAAAAAAAAGTTCGGATTTAAAGTTGGATAATAAATTGTTTCGGTGCCGAGGTCAAACAATTTGAAAGGACGGTAAAAATTATATTTAACGATATCTTCTCAATACACTTCTAATTTTTAATCTTGCTGATTCAAAAAAATTCCCATTATTTTAAAAAATAACAGCCATTTCTTTGTTGAAAAATTCTAATTGAAAATCTATCAGTACAAATGATATTGATTAATATCAATGCCTTTTTTTTTTTTTCAAATTACTATTAATGATTTTTAATTAAACAAATATTGATTAAGTTATCTTGATCTAATACGAATTGCTTGAGGCAAATTTGGCAATTAAAATGTTAACCAATAACGTTGATTGGTATTTATTTTTTTTATAAACAAATTTAATGTTATTAATTTAAAAACGAAATTAATACATTGCAAATAATAATTTTGTTATGTCAAAAATATATAAATTTTAATTTAAATAAAAATAATAATTATTAAGCGAATTTTTTAAAATTGATAATTCGGTTTTTTAAATATTTATTTTATTTAAATAAACAACCAAAGTTAAAAAAAATCAATCAACGTCAATTTTTGCAACAATGACGTCTCGACTAATTAAAGAGTAAATGTTTCATGACTCAATGTAAAAAAACAGGTATAATTAAATGACTTTGTATAATTTCAATTTGAAAAAAAAAAATATAAAAATTACATCTTAATTATTTAAAAAAAAAAAGTTAAATAATGTGATAATTAAATTTACAAATTAAATTGGTTAATTTAAATGTTTTTTTTAATAAATAATTTGAGTTTTCGTTTGGGTCATTAATTTAATAAAATTATATTTATTTCCCTGGAGATTTTACAGTGAAATCTTAGATTATTTGAGATCAATAACTTTAAAGAGACAAAATTTATTTATACATGTGCAAAAGATTTTAATTTGGTGAATGGAGAGTTGACTGTATTTTTTTTTATATATTTTTTATCCCCATCACCATAAAACTTCTTCATTGCCTCATCATGACACAAACACGTGAGCTCACCGATCGGGTTTTTACTCTTAATCTAAATCGATGACTTTTTTCTAAATGAACTATTAAAAAATTAGCTTTTGTTTAAGACAAATTTGTCAAAAATTTAGATAATATTTGTTCATACTTTTTCAATGAAAAAGAAACATAATTGTATATCCAAAATTAGCTAAATTCTCAGAGATATTTAATCAATTTGTTCGTTAAATTTAGGGCTATTTAATTCAATATTTTATTTATTTTTTTTTACCTGAGCAAGTGCAGCGACTGCGAGGCCAAAAGTGAAGGCAATGTGTAAAACTGTTGGTGCTGATGTTGTATTCCAAGTGATGCATGATGCACAACCAATAAGTACAAGTAAAAATGTACCAAGGGCTTCACCAAATAATGAAACTAGAAAATCAATTCGTGACACCTCTTCTAGACCCACAAAATCTTTAGCACCTGAAATTATTAATAATTCCTAAAATTAATAATTCAAATAGATACTAATAACTGATGTCTCATTTCAAAATATTTAATAAAAATCTTTCCAAGATGTCAATCAAACATAAATAATTAGAAAAAAAATATTAAATCAAAATTAATTATTGACTATTTGTCATTGTTAATAATTTATTGATCATTAGAAAATAATTTTATCATTTTATTAATTTATTAATATGATAAATTAAACTGTTTTTAAAAAGCATAAATTTTTATTTATAAATAAATCATTTATATTCATATTGTAAGCTTGATAAAAAGAATTTTTTTTTTAGTCATTAACAATGCCATGTTTGAAGTCATAATTATAATGATTCATTTTTAAATAATTGATTCTTTTTTTGTGATATCAAAGTGTTTACATTTTATGAGAAATTGTTTATGTTATTTTCCTTATGGAATTGTTGGAATTGTAATTGACGACCATGAAATAATTGGAAAATTATGAAGATGAATTAATATGCAAGGACTTTGTATTAATATTAACCATTGCAATTAACGTTTGGTAACGAGATTATGTATTGTATGACCTTTATTAAACGATCTTGGTATTAGTTGTATTTACTCTCTTATGTCTTTCTTCATAATTATCATGATTCATGACTAATAAAAAGTCAAGCACACGGACGAAAGCCTGCCCTCGACATAAAATAATAAAATATTTTTAAATTTTGATAATAATAAAAATAAAATAAATTTATTATTATATTTTTATCTTATTTATAAAGTAAAAAAATTATTTAAATTATTATTTATATTAATTTTCGTTTAAACAAGACAAATTAATTAGAAATATTTTCTAAATTATTTTACACTCGCAATTTTATATTTGAAAAAAAAAAAACTAATTCACAAATTATTATTTCAACACAAATTAAATGATTTTAAAAAATATTTTCATCTATTTTCAAATTTTTCCTACATAAATATAATCCAAGGTTCGTTGACACATATTTAAGTGAAAAAAAAAATAATCCACTATTACCTTTTCCCATGATAAAATTAATTGAAAATTCACAATTCACTTTAATTTAAAATTTTAAATCAATGGAAATATAAAAATTTATATTTATTAATTTAAAATTTTACAATCGTCAATGTATTTATTGATAAATTAATTAATCAATTAATTAACTTTGAAAAACTACTTGTTTGACGAAAAATAATGTTTAAACGTTTTTTGTTTGTTCTATTGAGTTTGGGGCTATTGTTATTTTAATTTTTCTAAATTATTTGAGGATTTTTCTTTTAGATTGATAGTGAAACGAGAGGGTGATATAGAAACTTGATTATTGAGTGTGCAGACTGTCGGTTTCGCCTTCATATATCGTTGTACATCCCCCCACGATGTTTCACTGATGTCTGCCCCTTCTACACCTGGTTACACACCTCATTGCTCACTCTTTGACTTTAATATTAAAAAAAAAAAATTTTTTTTCATCTCACCTCATTCAACCTTATTGTTAATCGAACATAATATGCCTATTATTATCATTTCAAAAATATAAATGTCGAAAAAATGATTGAGTCAATCAAATAATTTGATTAGATGTGAGAAAAAAAAAGCAATTTTGTTTTTTTTTTAACTCATTAATTTTAATAATAATAAGATGAAATTTTAAAATTAATACCATCAATCAATTCTCCTTTTTTTTTTATCAGTAAATTAATTTTATATTTTTATTTGTTTCTTTTTATTAATATATATTGCAAATATATGTCGATATTTTTTTTTTTTTTTCAATAATTTCATTAAAATTCAATGGGTTTATTGACAGAGAATTATTTTTTTTACTTTCATTTTTTTTTTTAGGCGACTAAATGTCTGATAAAATTTTAATTTCGTAATGAAAAAATCGTTGCTTTATTTTTTTTTTTTTTAAAATACATTAGGATTAAAATCAATAATCCAATTGTATGTTAAAAAATTAAAAAATTATTATTTTTTCTTTCGTATAAAATAAATAATAAATTAATAAATATATTCAATAAATTTTTAAGCTTTTTTTGTCTACAAATATAATATATTGACATTTAAATTTGATTTAAAAAAATTTACATATATTTAAAAGATAAAAAAAGGGTTCATTAGCTGCAGTTTATTATTTAATTTTGGCTGACATGAAATCAGTCTCATCTTATGCAAGAATGAAAAAAAATAAATAAATTATTGTAAATCATGTCTGGCACAAATTGAAAGAATAAAAATATAAAAATTAAATTTATTCATTATATAAAATTTGATTGATGATCATCATAGAAAATTTGAAATTTTTTGAATCAAAATTAAATTGCAAATAATTTTACGAACAAAAGAAAAAATACTTTTATTAATATGCCGATTATAAAACGATTCAAATAATATGCAAATAATTCCCTGCAAATTCCAAGTGGCCTAATTAATTAATCTTTTCTTTGTCATTTTTTTTTATTTAACTTTTTCAATGCAAAATTTAATTAAGTATACAATTTTTGTATTATGTTTATTGATGAATGTTGACGTAATTAAATTGGAGCAGGTTACTTTTGTAAACAATATTTAATGGCATATGTTCACTTGGTTTTTGTGACTTATTTAGATACATACCTGTGTGCACTTAGTAATCACCAAGTAGCATTAAACCGTGTGCAGTAATAATGATAAATATATATCGCTTTGTACAAACACTGTAAGAACTAACAACCTTGTGTATAACATATATATTTTATTATGCCTTTATTATTTTTACCATCATCTCATTTGCCCCCGAGAAAAGTCAATAAATAAAAAAAAATAAACAAAAATTAATCGTAAATTAAATTCACATGTACAAATATAAATATAAAAATTATAAATTATTTAAAAAATCATTAAAAAAGATTAAATTTTCATGCTTTTTTTAAATTGATTTATAAATTAAAAAATAAAGAAAATATTTTTATAAATATTTTATTGATTTAATGATTATTATTATAAACAATTAAGTTATTAATAAATTAGAGAAATATATAATTTAATATTTAACAGGAAAAATTGTTATTTTCTTTTTTTTTTTTTGTATATTAAGCGTAATGCAGTAAACTCTAGTGAGAAAACGCGTGATGCAGTTGAATATTTTTTCAAGGTAAGTACGATAAGTTTGAAAACAAACAATAAAAAAAAAAATAATAATAGTTATAAATAATAGTGAAGACTAAAGACTAAAGATGTAATCTTGAAAAATTTGTCATTAAAAATTCCCAGTAGCTTTTCTGTTGCCACGAATAAATTTATTGCAAAACAATAATAGAATTTTTCAATAATTGAATTTAAATTTATTTTGATAATTATGTTCATTTAAATATAAAAAAATTTATCCTCATGACTAGGCTTTTTTAATTTTTGATAAATAATTACAATTTAAAATGTTTGAAACACAGAAAAATAATAAAAAAAAAACTATGTAAAAGAAATAAATAATTATTTTTGTTGTTAGAAGGTTAAGGTCTTGGAAATAAATAGAAAAAAAAATCTCTTATGTAAGGTATTATACCAGAAACAGATAATGTTACGTTTGTAAATTAATGGATTTGTCTCACGATTACATACAAAAGACATAATTACAACTGTGAAATTATTTTTTGCTTCAATACTTTACACAAAAATAAAAACAACAACAAATTAAAAAACAATTGAACAAATATTTTACAAAATTAACATTTATCAATTATTAATTTTTATTTGAAATAAATTAAAATCAAATATAAAAAAATAATGCAGAATTCCAACGTATCAATTATAATAATTATTTTTTTTTAAATTATAACTTTAAACCAACGTGAATTTAAAATATATAAAATTTAAGTTTTTTATCATAGATGTTTGTTTATGCTTATCAGCAGTTTTTGTCTTGATTTGTCAACAAAGCAAGACATGATAAGAAGAATTTTAAAAGACAAATATATAAAATATATCAAACTAGCTCAAAATAATTTAAATCACCCATCAACCCAGACATAATTAGTCGAACTTATTATATTTAAAAATAGAAGATGAATATTTTTCTAATAATTTTAATTGTTATTATCAACATAACTTGAATAATTTAATTTTATATTGCAGTTGGATATGGAAAACTTCCAGATAAAATAATTGGTGGTGTAGTTGCTGATAATAGAGAATTTGAATTTCAAGTATCATTACATTACAAAGGACAACACGTATGTGGTGGAGCAATAATTGATTCAAAACACATTTTAACTGTTGCACATTGTATTGTAAGATGTCCAAATCGTCCAATTGATACAAATAATTTTGAAATTTTAGCTGAATCAAATTTTATAACAAATAATAATTATGGCCAATTGATGAAGATTTGTCGTGTTTATATTCATAAAACTCAAATTTTTTACTTATTATTTTATAAATAATTCTTTTAAATAGCTCAGCACAACAATTGAATTTAACTCAAGAATAAAACCAATAAATTTACCAAAAAATAATATTCCTGATAATTCAAAAGTCACTGTGAGTGGTTGGGGATCTCCAGATTGTGGCTTATATAAGCCAACTTTTTATTTAAAAAAACTTGAATTAAATACAATTAGTAACATTCAATGTACAAAATTACATAAAACATTTGTCTATAATGAAAATGTTTGTACTCTTCATAAATTTGGATGGTCGTGTTCATGGGTATGTAATTTTACAAAGAAAAAAATAGAAAATTTATTATAATGAAACAAATTTAAAGGGTGACAGTGGAAATGCTTTGACTTCAAACAATGAATTAGTCGGTTTACTTTCAATGGGTATTCCACAGCTTCCAAAAATGCCAGATATTTACGTACGTATCTATGAATTTTTACCATGGATTCAAAATGTCTACAAGCATATTCAAACTTCTGGAAAAGAACGTTGTCAAAGATCGACACCAATAAAATTATAATTAATAAAAAGAAAATAAAATTCTCAGCAATGCTTATCATGTAATTTTGTCTTATAAAAACTATACAATTAAATGAAAATATAAAAAAATACTTTGTCAATTTAAACTTTCATATTTACTAAAACATTATTTACATATTTGTTCATCAAAATTAAGCGACTCGTTGACGCCAGATAATTATCAATTTTTTTGTCTTCTATCAAACGAATATTAACTTGTCATGTTTTTATCAAAAAATTTTATCAAAATGACAATAAAAAATACATATTCATTTGCTTATTTTTTTTGTAATTACAATTTTTAATCTGTTGGAATAAAAAAAAATATTCATGTTGACATGATGATGGTAAAGTATGAATTAAAATTTCTTTAATTATTTTATATTTTGTAAAATAATTATATAGATATATTTGTATCATTGTTAAAATAGAATAATCATGACTTGACAAACTTTGAATGGAAAAAAAAAAATCACGTAACAGGTATTTGCAAAAAAAAATGCCTTAGGATATAAAATAATATATTATGGCATCATCATAGCTCATTACCCTGATTGTAAAAATTCAATTTCACTTACTCCACACATAAATAAATAATATTGTTTAATAAATTAACTAATAAATAAATAATTAAATTATTTATAAACCAAAAGAAAAATTAATTATTTTCTTCATTTCATATTTTTATTATTAAATTTATATCTGAAATATTTTATTTTATTTTTTAATAACATCGTCATAAAGCCAAACAAGAGATTATTTTATTCAACCGCAAAATCCATATATTTATTACAACACACGTACTTTCATACATAGTAATATAAATTTTTTTTCATTGTACTATAATAAATTGTAAATTTTTGTGACAGAAAAATAAAAAATCATATATATTCAGTGTTCTAGGAACTTGGCCTTAAATAAATTTTATGTAAAATACATTTTTTTAAGATAAAAAAAATGTATAAAGAAGTAAATGAATATTAAATAAATATTTTGTCAAATAGAAAATAATGAAAAACAAGTTTGTTGGTTTTTTCTTTTATCATTTATCAATGAGAACAGTCATTAGAAAAACTAGGTGAAGTAAGCTTGTTTATGAAGCATAATAATTGAAAAAAATATTAGATAAAGAGTTATTAAATTTTGTAAAAATGTAGATTAATGGGTTGAGGATAATATTTTTTTTTTCCATACTAAAAAGTACATAAGACTCAATTGTCTTTTATTATGGAAAAAAAAATATGTTGCTGTGTATTATGAAGCATACCAATTGTTTATGATCAATTAAATTTATGCAAGGAATTTTTTTTAGTTATTGATGCCTTGAAATATTTGATTGGAAATATCTTTATTTGTCAATTTTTAAAATATGAACTTGTCGATATATAATTACGAAAAAGACCAATATCTCTGCTTCTAAAAAGCTTGCTATATCATTTTCGTAACTAAAGGCTAAAAGATGGAATCAATATAGAAAAAATGTTGTACATTCTTCGATAATAATTTACATGATATTTGTATTGTCATGCACAGGTGCAGAGTGGAAAATTTGTCTTATCAATTTATGATCATTTTTGAATAGCATACATTAAATTGTATTCCAACAAAAAAATAATAACATAAAATCGCATTTAATGGATATAGATTTGTATTCACCTGAGTGGTCAATATGCTTGCAACAAAGTCACGGTTTTATTCTATGTCGTATGAAACACGTAATATCAATGTCAAGGCTACGTGAGAATTTTGAAAATTTTTCATTCCTCTTTTTCTATATAAAATAATTTATAATTCTATTTTTTTTATTTTATTTTTTGTATTCAAATGTAATTTAAATTCTAAAATTGTGTCGATTTATATAACTGTATTTTTTTATTTAAAAAATAAAAAATTCAACGATAATTTGATCATTTATATTCAACTGTAAATTAAATGTTTTTATTTTTTTTTAAATTTAAAATTTAATAACACTCAGTGTCATCTACAAAGGCAGCTACAATTTCAAGCAATTTTATTTCATTTTAAATCTCAATCGGTATTGTCGTGAATGAATTATTGTAAAATTATTATAAATAAATTTAAAAAACCCTAAATAACATGCAATAAAATTGTGTAAAAAAAAAAAAGAGTTCAATAAAATATTCCTACAAGGCAATTAAAGTTGATAAAAATAACAAACTATTTCTTGAAATTTTCTAGAAAACATTTCCAGAAATTGTTTTAAAAATTATTTGCAACTGATTCATCGCATGGAATATAAAAATCATAATTTATAGTATCAAAAAATATTATCTCAAATAATATAACAACAAAATGAATGAAAAAAAAACTCACTTTCTTGATGATGCTCTTCATCTCCTTCACTGATTGTCTCTCTGACATCTGCATCATTAACAGGATAGACAGTAGCAACGTTCATAGCATGAAAATTATTCACCTGAGGTACTTGAGATCGCTTGAAAAATAAAAAATTACTTATAAATAATTTTATATAATAACATTGAAAAAATTAATAATAAGTTTTAATTATCATCAACCTCGAAGACCATTTTTTCAACAACTTTAAATCGTTTCATAATGCAATTTCACTTTTAAAAATTACAACACATTAATTATAAAAATATCAATTAATTAATTTATAAAATTTCTTATAATATATTAATAATTTTATTATTTTTATATTTAATATTAAAATAAATAAATACACATGAAGATAGTAACAATTTTTTCACTTATTTATTTTGTTCTAATTTTTTTTGTTTTTAAATAACAAAAAAATATATTCTAAGGTTGATGAAATTGATAAAAAAAAATTTGAATAATAAAAGGTGAATAAACTCACGTTAAATACAACAGAACGATGTTTTGGCGAGCCAATATGCGATCGAAATTCCGCAAACTCCCGCCAACGATTACGATAAGAGTGTTTCTTAACAACTGGTGAAACTGGCTGCGTCAAATCCATCCCCAAGCTGGTATACTTTACACTATTTATCCCTCTTTTACTACATCCAACACACCCTTAAGCTTGTCCTTAAATTTGATGAGTAAAAAAATGCCCTAAGATATTCACAATCTATCCAAAAAAATTGAATCAAATTATAACAAATTAATCAAAATATATTAAAGACAAAATTTAAAAAGAAAATATCAACAACAAGACAATAAACTCAACAGATATTTATGTATTTGTAATTAAATTAATGATTGGATTAATTTTGTTGAATATTCGTTGATCAATTGTCACCAACGACAACTGTTCCATCACCGTGCTTGTGATACTAAACACTATCCAAGTTTAGGTCAACACGATTACCTCACGTGCATCAGGTCAAAGCCAATATATGTATGCTCATGAAAAAAAAAATAGAAATAATAATTCAAATGTCCATCAGTAATTTAGAATCAATGATAAACAGATAAAAAATATATACAAATATATAATAATACAAATAACAAAAAAAAAAAAAACCAAAGCTTGAATATATTTGATTTGAAAATGATAAAAAATATCAATTAGATAATGAAAACATTCAAACATCAAGGGCATATTTGTTTTATTAATATTTATGTCAATTTTAAATTTATTTAAAATTAATATTTCTCGGTACTTCCGTTGATTGATTTATCACAATGATAACATGGTACACCACAAGACTGAAATAAATATGATCGTATAAACGATATTGAATTTGCATTTTGGGTCGAGTTTTATTTCATTTTTTATGGCGTTAATGACTCTGCTAACATTTTTTGTTTTTTTTTTTTTTATATTGTTTTATTATTTCAGGGTTGGATGAATTTTTTTTTAAAAGTTGGAATATTTATTTTGTAAATTGATTGATAATGTATCCAAGATGAATCAATGAGACATTTTAAGTGAATAATTTTCGTTGTCAATTTTGGGGTCAAGGTTGGATCATCAGCTTGGTTTCATTTATATACATGTTTTTTTGAACATCAGGAAGTTGAAATATTCTCTTTATGTATTTATCTATGTCCATCTTTTTAGATACTGCAATAAGGTAGGTTGTAAATTCGCGTGCAGATATAATTTACATAAATAGCCCGGCTATTTTTTAAAACATTTTTTTATTTTATTATAATAC
>JAPYYR010001278.1:30000-43067 GCA_030523065.1 Aphidius colemani | reverse complement strand
TAGTTATTGTATCAATAAATAATAGCTAAATACCTCTTTATTTTCTCTAGTAAAATTAAAACTATTTGTATTGTCTTCTTCTTTATTGTTATCTTCTTTGAATTTATCAAAAGTTTTTAAATCACAAATTGGTTTTGTTTCTAGTGATGTACGTTGTCTTTTATACTTTGTATGATGACGTTTTAATTTTGTAAAATTTAATCTTGATGAAGTTAAAGAATCATGTGATGTTGTTGCTGTGTTGATGTTGGTAATGGTGATGATGATGATGATGATGGTGGTGGTAGTGGTGGTATTGGTGAACTTAGACTAACTGATGCTGAACCTTCTCTACTTTCAGGTACTTCACACAATCCTTTTATTTTCAATTGATCAGCTGTTTTTAGTAATGACTGTAACATTCAAAAATTGAAAACAAATCATTAGGTAATTTTTAAGACATTTTTTCGTAACAAAAATGGGAGAAAAAGATAGAGTGTTAAATAAAAAGATAGAAAAGTGATAAAACTCTTTGGATTTATGAGGAAGCCAACCAATGCTGCTGCTGCTGCTGCTGATGTTCTTTAATCAAGCCAGGGGTAGCACGATTAGGCGGGGTTGATTTTGAAGAAGGGGTTTGAATTTTCCACTGGGTGTAGTAACATTGGCAAAAGGGCAAAGAGGGTGATTGCATAGTGGTTGTTCGTAGGAGGTAAAATCACCTCTCCCCTCGTACAAAAATGAAGAGAGAAAATATTGTCGCGACCCCAGGAGCGTATCGACCATCTACTAACTACCCTCTCAATAATAATTTATGCATAGATTTTTTTTTTTAATATTAAAAATTAGCTATTTTTTATTAAAATTATTAATCGACATTTTTGCTATTTTCATTAATCAATTTGCAAAAGCAAATTTTTCTCTGGGATGGAAATATGATTTTTTTCATTTTGTAAATTATATTTTATTATTTATGATTTGTTTATGCAAAATTAATGATGATTTTTGATGATAAATAAATTTAAACTCTTTTCATCAATGATTTATATGTATAGCAATGAAAATTTTATTCATTTATGTGGATATTATTGAATTTGCGAAATAATATTGAGGGAGAGACCAGACGAGTGAGGGAGGAAATGCCACAGCCAGATAGTCTCCCAATTTCAATCAATACTTAGGGTTCAAGGGCATCGCCCGATTAATTAAATTTTTATAAACAATTATTGTTAATTTAAAAAAATTTCATTAAAAAACAAAAAGAAATAAATAAATAGTCATCTTGTATTTTGTAATGAAAAAATACAAAAATAATGATGGAATAAGATAAAAAATAAGTTACTTGAGATGTAGTAGAATAAGAAATAGATATTGATGGTGAAAATCCAACAGGTGAAAATCTGTGAATAGACAAGGATAAGGAAAATGGTTCTTCAAATTGTGGTGTGAGTTGAATATAAAAAATAAAATAAAAATAAGATGAAAAGTAAAGATGCAGTAAAAAAAGAAAAAGGAAAAAGAAGAAAAAAAAGATGAAGAGAAATAGGTGGGATGTGGAGTTTATATATTTTTCACAAAGTATTGTATGTGTGACGACTTGAATGTGAATCACACGTATGAAAGAAATGTTGTGTTAAGAAAAAAGGCAATAGGAATGTGAAGAAAATTGTGTGGAATTGTGTTACGAATGTGATGTTATAACGGAGCTGATAATGTAACGGACACAAACGTTTTCTTGTAGTACCCAACTACTACAAACTTTTTTTATTTTTATTATTTTTATTCATCTTTCTCTTTCAGCTACTTCTACTATATGTTGCACATTGAATATCATGATGATAGTTTTGCTGAATGGTGTAACTCCACGTGTTCATTCTATTTATTTTACAATTATTATTTTCATTTTTCTTTCTAACAGCTATTGTTGTTCAAATTTAATGACCATCTGATGTGCAATAATTGAAAAATCTGATTGATCAATGTGCAAAAAGTAAATGTTTACAAATTTGGTAGAAAAAGAAGAGAATTTTAATGCTTATATGTAAAATTTGCGTTTGTGCATCAGACATTTCTGAGGACCCTCATAAAAGTCACTTCCTCGGCACTTTTAAGAGAAAAAAAAACGTAAAAAAAATGCAACAGCGACTGGAGAGAGCACGTTTGCACATATGCATTTTGTGCATATGCATATGAGGTATAATGATAATTTTAGACACTCAACTAGAACACCATATCAGCATTCAATAAAACAACATATAAATAATAGTTGAAATTTTAAATTTAACTATTTTATTGATAGCAGATTTTTCTACGATTAAAAATATCTTTGCGGATTTTATTTAGAATTTTACTCAAGACAAATTTCAAGTACTATGTAGTTAAAAAAATATCATCACTAAAAACGAGATAATGATGTATAAAAAAAAAAAAAAAAATCTCTCACCTGATGTATTTTAGCTGTCGAATAACTCGAGGGGTGAATACGACAGGTAAGAAATGAGACACTGAAAAACCCACAAATACACTTGTCACATACGGAACCAAAATAAAAGCAGAAAAAGAAAATAAAAAATAGAAAAACATACAGACACACTTAGCTGCTCCAAAAAGGAAAAAAGAAAGAAAGTGATAAGTTGACCAAGGGTAGTAGTAAAAGTTTGTTGATGCTGGAAGATATCAAAGAAGAAAAGTAAAAAAGAAATAATAATAGTAAGTAAAGGCGTCGCGACGCGTTGTTACCTACTCTATTTCTCTCTTCTCGTGTTGCAGTTGCATCCAGTCGCACGTGCGAAGGCGCCAACACTCAAATAAGTAATTTTTTAAAAAATACTAAATTTAAACATAACAATAAAATTCACTCACTCTAAAAAAAATTTATTTAAAAACTAATCAACTAGACGAAATGACAATTAAAATAGCAGCTAAATTTACTCAATGATGTTTTTAGGGGTAAAAAAAAGGGGATGATTGTATAAAATTGAATTGAAAAATGTTTTTTTTTTTGTTATCCGGATGTATAAAATAATTATTTTACGAGGGAGAACACAGACTGCGATGTGTATATCGAAGACCAACGAAAGTGAAATGGCATTCGTTGATGCTGCTGTGCAGTTAAACCGTAGGGATAAAAAAATTTTTTGGATGAGGACGCCGAGAGAGATGATGGCGTTGTTGGCGGCGCGGCACCGGCAGCAACACGACGACGACGACGACCACGATGAAGACGACGACGACGACGACGGCGATGACGATAGAGAACCCCAACGCAAAATTCACATACATATATAGATAAATCAAAGAGGAAAAAGAGAGAATAAAATTTGCCAATGAAATATAGACAAGTAATAGTGAGGTAGACAGAGAAAGGATTAAATTACACATACAGATACAAGAGACAGACTTAAATCTGTTTTATATGCGAATTATAATAGGGGATAAAAGAGAATGAGGAGTATTTGGTGGTAGACGAGGCGCGGCAATTTTGTTGGAGTAAAGAGAGGAACAGGGAAAATACGATATGATAAAGACAAGTTACGATTGTGAGGCGCGAGACGAGGTGAGACGTAAAGAGATGATGAAATTACAAATGAGTGAGAGGGTTAGAAAAGTGGTCCAGTGATGCTGTGTGGTCGACAAAGAGGGATTTATCTATTGGAACGTGAATTATCACGGGGAAAATAAGAGAGAGAAAAATTGTGTTTCGGAGCCAACACTCTAACTCTTGTTATGTATAGTATGTTTGGACCTGTCTACATCTACTATTCAGTATTCTCTCTCATCTCCCTGCTTTGGCCTTCTACCATATTCATCCCATCAACCAATATTTCTCTCCTCATCTTTTTTTTTTACTTTTATTATTATTTATTTAATTATTTAATTTAAAATACATAGAGAATCTATCTATACTTTAAGGGAAATATAAAAATTCAATTTACTACTTGTTGGTATCGATCCATCAATAAAATTGATGCTGATGGCTGTATATATTGTAGCAATTTTAAAAATTCAAAGTTTAGTTGTATAGTAGGTAGACAAGATTTTAGAAAGAGGCATGACAATTTTTTTTTTTTTTTGTTCTTTGCAAGAGGGGAAAGCTGGTGCAGAGTTTGCGCCGGACAAAGGGAAGCTGATGCTGCGGCTCCAGTCATCTTTGTCGTTTCTACGCACACATTTACATATATCCATACATATATATGTAGGTAAGCACGAGATGCGCTTGCAGAATCTCCGTATGGTACAGTCAAATAAAAAAATTAACTAAATCTTGCAAAAAAATGAACCGAAAAAATCAAAAATCAAAAAACAAATATTCAATTAAATTTTTAAATAATATGATTGCTTTTTTTTTCATTAATAAAAATAAATGTTCATACGAATGGCATCAAAAAAATATATGTACTAGCTATTATTTTAAGTTGGGGAAAAAAAAAATTTTTTTAAATTCGATGAGAGACAAAATGGTTCGTGTCTGGAGCACTAAACACAGGAGAGATTGAAAAAAAATTAAATAGAAAAAAAAAAAAAAAATCACAAGACGTAGTCTCAGGTTGTATATGTGATTGAACATAAGGGGTCCACAGTGTGAGGTGAGTTCAAGGTCTTGGGAACGGTACCCCCCTAGTATGCGCTTTGCTTTCACTTCTTTTTTTTCTTCATTTGGCTCTCCTCCTTATAACCCCTTTGTCCATAATCAACATCATCAACGTTAGCAACAACTATGCTACTATAAACTCTTTCTCTCTTCTCTCTCTTTGCTATTTATATTATTATTGTTACTTGTTGTTTCAAGTGTATTTACAAAATACAAGTACCTGAAGCAGGTGTCCGAGTTTCACTGGCGCAAGGAAAGGATTCAGAATGGGGTCATCAACAACTGAGACATTATTATATCCTCGTTATATAGTTTTTATTTTCTTTTCTGTTGTGACCGTTACATTCTTCTATATGATGTATCAATTGACATTTCCTTTTCACTTATTTTCTCGCTTTTTTTTCTTTATTATTTGCTGAGTTTTTGGAGTAAATTTACAAGACTTGAATGTCAAGATATATTTAAAGAAATTTCATCAAAAGAATATTGTAATTTTGGAGTTATTCAGCAAAGCCAAAAACTATGGGTCAAAAATATTTAGAGAAAGAGGTCATTTGCAAGTTGGTAGTTTTATGTACTACCTGCTCGATGACCTGATTTTCCATCCATGTGTGAATGAAATGACGATGGAGATATAAATGTAATGCGAATATTTAGATATCGGAGAAAATCGAGGAAAATAAAAAAGCCATTTCGATAAATGTGTGATGAAAAAAGAGCATTGTGATATTTTTTTTCTTCTTCGACTATGTTAGCTATGGTCTCAGTGGAGAACAACATACATTCTCTTTTTTGAATATTTGTGCTTTCAACTCTTGCAATTTTTGCAAGATAGAAATATCAAAAGAATTATCATCATAAAATAACAAAAAATAGTGAACTCTTTATACATTAGAAAAAAAGTATCAGTTGATTTAGCTATTATTATTCTTATGAACGATAGAAGTTGGCTTGATATTTGCCTTGTGTATATATAAATTTATTTATCGATTGTTTAGCTTTGAGACTGTGTGTTTGTGTGAGGGGCCTGAAAGAGGATACGGGTATATATGCAAAAGGCCAACACCTAGCACCACCACCATCACCAAGATCATCATCATGGTGGTCATCACCATCATCACCGAGCCAAAATTTTGCCCTATAATTTATTACCCATTTATTTATAATTAAATATTATTTATTTTTTCATAAGACAGTATTTGCTAATAAAATTTTAAATACATTCAAAAAAATTTATATACATAATAATAAACGATGCCAACGACTTCGACTTTGGGCTCAACGACACGACGAGTGTATAGATAACTGTATGCAGATATAGCTTTACGACGACCATCACACGGAAATATTCAATCATCACAAGTACGATAAAACCAATGTACAGATAGTCAAATGAAAATAAAAAAATAAAAAAAATCAATGCTATTATAACGAAGGGAAAGAGATAAAATAAATTTTAAAATTAATCAAATAAAATTTAACATCAACACACGAATTATTGTTCGAGAAAAATATAAAACTTGTTATTATTATTTCGACTGAAGAAATAAAAATTTTGGAGTATTTTTTTTTTGTTAATCAAGGGGATGTTTTAATTAATATTTTTTTTTTTTTTGTTGATAAAATTAGTTGAGAGATGATGGCTGAATTGAGAGCCCCTGTTATGTGTGTATGTGTGTGTGTGTGTGTGAGAGAGAGAGTGAGGCATTGCCGATTTGAAACACAAGCACCCATCGGAGAGGAGAACGAAGAGGAGGATGAGGAGGCATATAGCCAGAGCAAACCAGAGTAGCCTGATTGCCGAACAATGCGTCCTAACGAGATGGGGTCGAAGACTGTCCTTTTATTGATTTCAAACGTTCGTGAGCATTTGTACATGTATATTTTTTAATTCAAAAAAATATATGTATATCAAGTGCAAAAGTCATCCACCATAACTCTCTATCAAATCAACTACTCATTTTTTATAATAATATATCATTAAAAAAAAACAAAAAAAAAAAAGAACAGTAGTATATTCAAGTAACAATAGAAATATATTTTTAAATCAAATTATACTAAGAAAAAAAAAAAAATTAATTATAAAATATTTAAAAAGTTAACAACAATTACTGACCTTGTTTCAACTCTTTTTTTGTTTTGTTTGATGATTTTCAAATGTTTGAATCAGTCGTAGTCTCTTTTGTCACGTTTTTCGTAAACAAAAAAAAAATCTCAAATACTATTATCAGATAAATAAAAAAAAATAGCTAACTAAAAAAAAAAAGGAAAAAAAAAAGCAATAAATTTAGTTGAAATAAGCGGGCAATTATGTCTATTAATTTATCACATTAATTGTTGAAATATAATTTTTTTTTTTAACAAATGATGAATCAAGCATGTCTAACCTCTTCAAAACAATTTTCACAAGAATATAAAATACAAGTAAAATGAAAAAAAAAAAAAAAAAAAAGAATTCCGGTTGTAAGCGTCTTCAATATGTACTTCACTTTTAAAAATGTATACAATTATGACTGTTGATTAATATACATTGACAGATTGTAGATAAAAATATAGAGTTTAATTTAATGAATATAAAATGACTGATTATTCAACTTTAACACTAAAAATTACCAAATTTACGAGGCAAAATCGTGGAACGCGGTAGACTATTGAAAATTCAGAGAACCAACAGATGCACACACACGTATTTACAATATTCTCCTGTGTGTAAAGAATAAATGAAAAAAAAAAAAAAAAAAATTAGTTTGAAAATATGAGGTAAGGGACATCTCAAGGATTGGCAATGAAGCTTTATCAACCACCGGCGAAAAAGAGCGTCTACATTATTGACAAAGTAAACGGCCATTTTTTTGGCGGGATATTTTGAATGTTGATACTTTTGAAATGATGCAAAGTGCAATTGTTTGGATTATAAATGGGTAGATTGTTAGCAGGGAGAGCGTGACGATTATGAATACATAAAAGATATATAAAAATAAATAAATTAATAATATAAAATAAAGAAGGGGATATTAAGAAAGAATATCCGGTTGAATGGGCTAGATTTCTCTTACCTGTAGTTCCGCCTGTGACACATCAATTTCACCCTTGTAGACAAATTCTATGATGAATTTTAAATCATTGAAACACACATCTTGTGGCATTATTATTGTTGGATGTTTGCAAGGATTTGATAATAGTAGTTTTTTAAAATACGAACTACAAGCTGATAAAACGACCTAAAAAGAAGACAACATTTTATATTAATTTAAAGTTATTATTGTAAGCTTTAAAGTTATTTTATTTTTTTATCAATTTTTTTTCATAAATTATTATGCTACGTCATAAGTGTATGCAATTTTTTTTTGTTCACTGATAAGAAGATTTGTTTACACACGCGAGATAACATAACAAAAAAAAAAAATTCTTTTTTTCATTTATTTTTTTATTATTCAGTAAGTTGTTATGAATATTATTTTTTTTCTTGATGAAATTTCTTTTTTTTTTATAAATGGAAAAAAAAAGAAAGATTATTCAATAATTAATTAATTCATTTATCATAAAAAAAAAAAAAGGTCAATCGAATACAGATGCAGAAGGATAGACGACGTCAATTGATGTTATTTATTATTAACATTAGAATGATAAAAATAAAAAATAAAAAATTAAATATACTGGAAAACTAGTCTACCTTGTGCGCCTTCAATGATGCCTCATTGCAGGCCAGGGTGACATCAACAAAGGCCTCAGTTTGCAACAGCTGATGGAATACAGATGTCATATTTGACTGGTAGTTGTTCCAGCGTAGGCAGTAATGCTGCCCCGCCATTACTCCGCTGTAATTAATAAATTAAATTAAAAAAAAAAGAAATACTAATTACTAAATTTTTCAATAAATTAATATAACCGATAATGTAGAAAATTTTTATGACATGAAAGCTCCGCAGTCAGAGCTTTTCTTTGTATGTAATATTAGACGCAGCTTATCTAATTTTCCGACAGATGAAATATTAATTAATGAATAAGCTGCTTCTTTTTTTGTTCAAGTTTTGATGGCTTTTAGAAACTCGGGCGTTGGTTTGTTTAATTTAACTGTTTTTTGTACATTTTTTTTTATCTGTTTCTATCCGCATTTAATTTATCGTAACAGACTTTACCTTATCTATTCGTATTTAGATGCCTTGATGATAACAGAAATTTTTTTTTTCTTTATTTCATTTATATTTATTTTTCTAAGCTTTACTTTTCATGACATCATGATTTCATGATATTTTTTATATTTCCAGTAAATTATATGAAAAATTTAGTGAAATAAAAATTATTTTTAAATTAGCTGAATATTTTATTGAGTTTTGTGTCAGATCAATTAAATTATTCAAGCGAGACTTGATATCATTCTCAGTTATTCGTATCCATTCTTTTGTTGGTTTTTCTTCTTGGTGATTATTTTTTTTCTTTTAAATAATGTGACAGTTAAAATTGGGCCAACCACGTCATAATTTTATTCTTTTTTGATTATTATCATAAGCGTACAAAAGTATAATCATCATTTTTTTTGATTTTTTTTAAAAATATTATTTTTAAACATGATTTATCAAGGTATTGACAAACCATGATTTATCAAAGGAAAAAAAATAACATAAAAAACATTTTAATGATTGCATAACATATTTAAAAAATATATGTTTAAAAGATAATGATTTTTTTAATTTTTTGAAATAATTTAATATGAAAATACATGGATTCCTGTACATCCCTCTTGAGAATTTTCATTACTCATCACTTTCTCTTTATGAGAGATCAGTATAAATACAGTAATAGTAATGATTTTTCCATATGAATTTTTCCTTCTTGAATTTTGTAGATTTCTCCTTTGAATTTTATTTCTAACATAAAGCAAATATACATGTGTGCATGTGTGATTGTAGATAAACGACTCGTATCAACTCAAATACACGTACAAAAATAAGATCTATTTTTTTTTTCTTTTTCTTTCCGTTTGTCCGTTACCTCATCCCTCCATTTTGCCTCTTTTTCTTTATCTTTTATCCACATGTATTTTTTTTTTTTCCTCTTTCCCTCTTTTATACGTATTTTTATCTCTCTATATGGATTTTGTTGATTGCAAGTGTTGTTGTAACTTGTAAGTGAGCTCAACATATATAAATTTCAAGAATTTTCTTTTAGCTTTTTCCGCATACAGTTACTATTTGGTCTTGCAACATCGTGTCCCTTTCCCATCAACTATAAAGAGACGCTATTTTCTCTTGGCCGCCTTTTTTTTTTTCCTCATGATATCTTTTTCTTATTTTCTTTTTTCCTATCTCTTTTCTATATAGTCAACACTCTCTCAGCTATATCCATCTATTCCCCTTTCTTTATTTATTTTTTATGACTTTTTTTTATATATATTTTTATGTACATCAGCCTTTTCTTACTCCTTTCTGTCCACCTTTGTCATCATCTCCCTCTTTGCCCTCGACCTCACCTTTATTTTCTTCGCTTTCTTTCTTTCTCATATAATCTAACTGCAAATTTTTAAAAAAATTCCTTTTTCTTCTTTTCAAATCCCACTCACTCGTTTTTTATTCTTTTCATTTTTTCTTTATTTTTACGTCTCGAATAGACTTCTTTTTGCCCTTTCTATACATCCTTTTTCATCGGGTTTCTTTTTCCTCTTGGAACTTTCCGAGGCCATGAATTTTTTTTATTATTTTCTTATTCTTCTTCTTCATCATCATCTTTGAACAATCTTTGAACCAACCTCTTTCACTATCATGTATTTTTTTTTTCTTTTTCTTTTTTTTTTTTTTTTTTATATACCAACTCTGTTTTTATCGTAAAATTTTTTTTCCTCTGGTTTTACTGTCTCTCCTCTGTATTTCAACTTCATCTCTGTCGTTGACTTTAACGTTCTTTCGGCATTATCGACGTTTTTGCCTTACTTTCCGCACTCTTTTACCCTTCTCTTGCAGAAAGACACAGAGAAGAAAACAACAGAGAATTTTATTCTTTGTCAGATAAGAAAAAAATTAGAAAGTCTTTGTTGGCGAAATTTAGTTTCTAGTTGGATTTTTTATAATTTTCTTTTTACAATAATTTTATCATTGTTATTCTATTTTGGAGTAAAATTCATTTATGAATTACATAATTGTTTTACTCGTCGTATTTAAATGAGTATTGGAAAATATCATGTTTCAATTGTTTGAAAATCATTAAATTGTGGCAGAATATTTTATAAAATTTTGCCTATATTGATTTTGCAAACGAAATAAATAAAAAAAAGTCAACATTTTTTGTTCTTATATGTTTGTTGTGTGTGTGTCTTATCGACCCTTGGGTTATTTTTCTTTTATGCTTTTCTCATTCCCTTGGTGTATATGTAAGTAAAGAATAAAGATAGAAAGGTAAATGTATGAAAAGAAAGAGTACAAACACGCACACGTTTGTTGGCAAGAGCATAAAGACGTTAAATAAGAAAAGGTATTAAGAAAAATAATAATAGTAATGCAATGAGACCAATGTTTTTTGCAGTTAGTAACTTGAACTGGTCAAAGGGGTTGAAAAAATAATTTTAATTAATTTAAAATTTCAATTATAATATGTCATTTGTAGATATAATTTCAAAAAAATTATATTTAAACTATCCATTTTACAAGTTTTATTTTGTTTGTTGTAATTGAAAACTTTTCATTAAACAAATTTCTACATTTTAATATGGAAAATATCTTAATATTTTTCTTTTTAACAAGTAGTTTTTCGTAATATTTATTTTTGTATGTACTAAATGTGGAGTAGAAACATCACGATCAATAAAAAAACCTTCATATATATATAAAATAAATGTTTTTCTTTTTAAATATAAAAAAAAAATAGTACAGAAAAATATATAGTAAATAGTTGAATTAAAAGATAGCAATTTTTATCAAAATTATTTGCAATATATTTTTTCATTTTAATACATTAAAACATATAAAATTTCTACCGTAAACTTGTAATATAACAGTACTTAATTCTCTGCATCATATGCCCTTCATATAACTCTTCCTCTTTCACTTTGTAAAACCTTTTCGTCATTCTTTCATCGTATCACGACGTCATCATCTCGATTACCTTGTTTCTACTCCCTTCCCTTTATATATCCACCGGTAAATTACAAAAAAAAATTATACTTCGAGAAGATAAATAAAATTAAAAACAGCTCATCTAATTTTTATATATATTCAATGACGAAACTTGTCTTTGCATTATTATTTTTGGGATTGTCAATATACCATGTATGTAAGGGTCGAAAAGCAACTTACCTCGTCATCACCCTTGTGCCCGAGAAAATCCTCATATACAAGGGAGAAAAACGAGTACGATGATATAAAAAAAATATATGTATGTGTGTTTTTAATAAAAAAATACATATATATATGTAGAAAATGATGTGTATGTACTATGCAGGGGGTGATTTAGACAGGGTAACGCCTAGTACTCAAGGTCGCACGTGGTCGAACTTAGAAATGTCTATTTTTTACTACGAAATACATAAGATAAGAGAATAAAATAAAAACCAATGAATAAATCCGGGATGACAAATATTTGTTCATTTATATTTTCAAAATCATATCGTTTAAAACGTTTTAACAAAAAATATTACTTTGCCATTGAATTTGTATACTGATTGATATTTTTAGCTGTTTTTTTTTTTTTGTTTGGAATAAATCAGTTAAAGTACCAACTAATTTGTGGATTAAATTTTACAATCAACCCTATGTCAAAAAACGTAGAATTTAATTATCAATTTATAATTTTTTTTGCCATTACACTCTATGATTCATCCTATCTCGTTTAAAGTACTTGGCACATATGAATAAAAATAATAATCCATATATACCTGGATAAAAATAAATTTCAACAAGAAGAAACGAGCTGTGCGAGAAAAACATGAATTTCTAGTCTGGTATATATAAAAGTTGAAGGAAAAAGCTGTGCAGAATGAGAAAGATAAAAGAAAAATAAAAAAAAAAGATGAGTAAAAAAGAAAAAAGGGTGGAAATGGGTTCTTTCGCAAGGGCAGCTTGAGGAAATAAAAGAAAAAAAAAAAGATAAAGAAGACGAAGAAGAAAAAAGAGAATAAAAATTGGTAGCAAGGAAAAAAGGGGGAGTGGAGGGTTGTGGGTATATAGATATACACAAGGGAAAAAATAAAAAAAAATATATAAAAATAAAAGGGAGTTGCGAAGGAAGAAACGAATGAGGATAAGAGTTTCTTTGTAATGGTGGTACATAGGGATGAAAAAAAATAAAAATAGATATAGATAGATAAAGAGAGAAAGAAAAAGAGAGGTGATAGGATGTTGGGGTGAAATGAGAGAAAAGACAGATGGTTATACCTACGAACAATATGAAACTCGAGATAAGGGAGGAAAAAATAATAATAAAAAAAGCTGCATGATCACAAGTAGTTTTTAAAAAAAAATATATACAGAGGCTAAAAAAAATAGTCTTTTTTTTTTTGAAAATTATT
>JAPYYR010001278.1:0-25000 GCA_030523065.1 Aphidius colemani | reverse complement strand
CAACTCAAGAATTTCCGAAGACATAATCATAATATAAATACGACTTATGCAATAAGTTTTTATCATTTTTTTTAAACTGTAAAATTCTTTTTATTATTTTGCTAAATTTTCGGTCATTGTCAATTTATTATTTTGGAGTTTGTGGCGCATATTGATTAATTGATTAATTTGGATTGCCTGGAATTTTTCTATTTGACCTATTTTATTTTTTTTTTCTCCCAAATATTATTTGTTTTTTGTTTTTTTTTTTTTCTATTATTAATATTTATTTGTCGATTAACTTGATCAAAAAATAATAATCTGTATTTAAAGTTAAAAAGAAAATTACTCAAAAATTAAAATCATTGTTCACCGGCATTGTTCAATAATTTATTATTGAATAATATGCGCAGATGTTGTTCATAAAAAATAATCAAGAACGCATGCGCAGTGCTTAAGCGTCCTCCCGCATCATCCCTACTATATTACCATCGTTATTACCGTTAGGAGGACACGCACAAAGGAAAAAGACCAGACTATCCAGACGCGCTTGCATCATACAGCCATTTTGGAAGCTTGGTCCTCATAATTCGGAGCTTTTTTTTATACACATACAATAAAATATATACAGACTTATATTATATCTTGTCGCGTCGTTATAATTATTTACAATTTTATTATTATTTAACAACTCGTTAATCATCGTCATCATCATCTCATTATAAAAACGTAAATAAATAAACAGCACACACATGCTTTGCGATACATAATAATAATAATTAAATTATTTTAACAATTTATTGAAATTTTTATTTATTGTTATTTATTTTTTTATTTGCAGTAAAGAGAAACAACATTAAATATGGAGGACGATCAGCAGTTCTGCTTAAGGTGGAACAATCATCAAAGTACTCTTATTCAAAATTTTGACACACTCCTTGAGAGTGGCACATTGGTTGATTGCACTCTTGCAGCGGAGGGGAAATACCTTAAGGCTCACAAAGTGGTCCTCTCCGCGTGCAGTCCATACTTTGAGGTGAGTTAATTTTTTAATAATAAAATTATTCAATTAAAATACTACATTTGTTGGAAAAGAATAAAAAATTAAAAAAAAAAAAAAAACAAGATTGCTCAAGTATTGGGAAGAGTTGTTAAAAAAAAAAAAAAAACAAAATAGAAATTAGAGACACTTTATATAGAGTTGAATATTTTCTCGACAAGTAATAAGATCAATAATAGTTTCGAAAGAGAGAATATATAGTTAATGTTAAAACAAGATGGCCGGTGAAAAAGTTGTTGGACATGTCTGGGCCAAAAGAGTCGAGAAAACGGGGCACACAAGAGAGAAATGTGTATTCAGGAGAAAAAGGCGGAGGGGGGTACTTGAATCCCCCTCCTGGTTTCACTCCTGATCAATACAGGAAAACCAAGATGGCCGATCTTTCCAAATACATATATCTATCTTTCTCCTAGAGATAGAATTACTTGAGAGCTTTTTTTTTTTCTTTTTATTTCCACCAACTTTAATTTTAATTTTATTTTGTGTTTACCATTATTAATTGTTGGTTTTTTTATTTGTTATGTTGTATATAGGGTCTTCTTAGTGAACATTATGACAAACATCCAGTTTTCATATTAAAAGATGTTAAATTTAAAGAACTCAAAGCTATGATGGACTACATGTACAGAGGTGAAGTTAATATATCACAAGATCAATTGGCAGCATTATTAAAAGCAGCTGAGTCATTACAAATCAAGGGATTATCTGAAAGTAAAGGTGGTAATGGTAGTACAAGTAATAAACCAGAAACAAGACAACAAAAAACAGCACCATCAACGACACAATCATCAGACATTCCACATGGTTCTTCCGGTTTGACAATAGAAAAAAATAATAAAAATAATAGGCACAATTTGGCACAAAGTTCAGTTAGTGATTTGCCAGAAGATTCAGCAAGTCCACAACTACCAAAGGGTCTATCTTCTAGGTAATTTAAATATTAAATTTTATTCATTATAATAATATTTACACCAACGTCTAATGGAAATTTGTTTATTTATATTTTACATTTTTCTTTCGCTTTGTTGGTAAATTAAAATACGTGTTTTATCCTACTATTTCTGATTTTTTTAACAAAACAATCAATATCGTTGTAGTGCGGAAACGACACGTAACAAAATTGATTATTTATTTTTAAATAATCAATTTAAATTAGATTTATTCAATTAATTAATTTATATTTATGATGAATTACAGAGAAGGATCTCAAAGTCCAACTGCTCGAAGAAGAAAACGTTTAAGAAGAAGGAGTATGAATGATGATAATTCAATTGACAATCATGAAGCATCAAATTCAAGTGATATGGCACAACATTTATCTGGTGTAAATACAACAGTTGATGATAAATCAGAACCAGTTGATCCACTTGGTAGATCTGCCTTGATGCAACAACTGACCAAAACTACCGATGACATGGTAATTATTATTTATATTATTTATTTCTAATCATCAACATTGATGATTGATCCAACGTCTAATAGAGACAAACTATTACTGGCTTGTTTCTTTCGCTCGTTGGTAAATTAATATCGTGCTTTATCCTACTATTTTCGTTGATTATTAATAATACTGTAGTGAGGAAACGGCATGAGACAATTTAATATATAAATTTTATTTTAATATTATTTAACTTTGACTTTTTATAATTAATTGTATTTTATTTTTATTATAGATAACGATTGAAAAACCTGAACCTACTGATACCTTGATTGAGCCAAAATCCGAGTACCTGGATGACCCTGAAGAAAGTGTTGAAGACCTTACCCTTGATGATGACATGAATGATCTTAATGAAATGGAACAAGATAACAACAGAGCTGGGCCCTCACATGATCCCTCTCAACATCCTGGTAAGTTGACTTACTGCTATTATTATTATCTAATTTTTTTTCTATACAAATAACACACGCGGTGGTAAATAATAGAATTTTATTTCAACATGGATGAGAATAATAAAATAAATAGTATGAATTATCTTATCTGTACATCATGAGCGTCATGTAATTGGAAAGAGGTCAAATATTGTTTGCATAGATTTAACGTATCTTGATAATATTTTTTTTCATTTTTCTTATAAATATATATATTTATTTTATCAAATAAAATAAATCATGTAAACTACAAACGACTTGTTTGATACGTAGTTGAGATTAAATTTTTAGTTTTTTTTTTTCTTTTTTAATGTAACACGTGATAGTGAGTTGAAAGAACTATGATTTATTTTGTTTAAAATATATATTATATTTGAAATTTATACTGATTAAATATTGGCCATCAAATGTTGATGATAATTTAAATTTAAAAAGTTATTAATCACCACCGAGTAATTAAGATAAAAAGAAATAATTTAAAACATTTTTAATATTTGATTATTAATTAACAATTGATTTTGCTTATTTAGGACTTGCAGCGTGGCATGTTTCTGGTGACCGAAGCAATGCTAGTGGCGTTGTCGGTGCTGCACCAGGTGCAAATGATGAAGTATTTCTAGCAGCCCAGGAGGCCGCACAGGCCCATCGCGACTCACAAGGTAGGCTCATCCACATCATTTACCAATTGTCTACATTTTACCGAAACAATATGCACCAATATATTCAAAATTATATATTTTATTTATTTAATTATCATTTGCCATTTATTTCAATGAGTTAATTGTTACTATGTATTATTATTATTATTATTATTTTGAATTCAAAAACTATAAAACTATCTATTTGATTAATTTTATAGCTCAATTGAAATAATGGCAATTTTCATCTGGTTAAAAATATCAAATTATTTATTCAATTAGTTTAATTAAATTTTTTTTAATATTCAATATTTATGGTGCCAATTGCGCAGGTATAATGTAGCTTTTTTTTTCTCTGAAATAACTACTGGCAACGTGGCACAACCAAGAATTTCGGGTTGTCATTCAAGAGTAGCACGATCTCATAGCACAAACATCAAAAGAATATATTTTTTTATTTTTTTTTTTCTATTAGAAAATAACGTAGTTGATTATTATTATTTATTTTACATAAATTTATTATCAAATATTGAACATCTTCAGTGTCTCTCAATGCGTTAGAATATTTTATTATTATTTTTTTTAAGCACACGAATTTTAGAGATATTTAGACAAAAGAAAAATAAATAAAAAGCCTTCGTGTAGTCGCATAGTTCCTTTCTCCATGAAAGGTTTTAAAATAAGATGAAAAAAAAAAAGCTATATACAGCCAAAATGAGAAAAACATGAAACAACATGTAGAGAAGAATTTAAAAAATGATTTTTCTTTAGGGGACTAGAAATTTTAAAATGGTCAGAATAAAAAAAAGGGATATTGCCGGTTGACTGAAGAAGGGGGACATCGTCGTCGAAACATTCCCACGAAAAAAAAAAACTTGTGTTGGCCTTGAGCCCCATATAAAGCTGCTTTAGAATTGGAGAGGAATCTCTCTCTCCTCCTATAACTAAGAACAATTTCTCTTGGTGATTTTGCAGCTAGAAATAGGGCATGATATAAAAATCAAATAATGAAAAATAAATATACACGTTTCGCTTGATTTCTGTTACATTAAATGAGATAAAATTATGATTGAAAATGAAATAAAAATTTTTAGATATAGCGTGAGAAGAAGAAGAAGAAATTAATAGTTACTATACAATTTATTTGAAATCAAAGAGGCAAGATAGAAAGCATCATATACATGTTGACCTAGATTCGCGTTTCACCAGGCCAATGAACTCTGTGTCGTCGTTGGCTTATTCCTTCCCTCCTGCCCCATCTCTCTCTCTTGATTATTTTATAATTGAGTTTTATCGCAATGACATTACGCAATTATTATTATTACTAAAAGATGATAAAACTGGGCTCATATATTTATATCAGAATAAAATGAAAATTAAAGAAGAAAAAATTTATATGCGAAATTCCAAAAGACAGCAGCTGCTGGTTCATTTTTTTTTGCATCTGCCGTTTTATTTAGTTTTTTTTTTTTCACATATAAAAAAAGCAGTTGGTTACAGATGTATAGTTTTGCAGATGGCAAAAAAAATAAAGAAATTTAGATATTTAATTAGTTAAAGAGAGAGAAAATTGCTATTTTTTTTTACCGGTATTCCCAAATGGTCGCTGAGCGTGGTGATCCAACGTGGGACCTAGTCAAGGTAATTACGAATTAAGAGAGCAAATGACCTCTTCAATCGATGTTTGTGACGATGCTAAATTAGTAAACATTATTCATACAACAATCGCAAAATAATTTTGGTTATTTATTTAAAATTTTAAAATATTCTACACGTCATTTGCATTGATTATTTTGGTCGCTTTCTCTCATCGCTAGAGACGTGTTATCTTGAATTGACGTTTGAATTTTTATTTCATAGACAATAAATATCATTTCGGAATAATAATTTATCAGAAATTTTATTTTCATTATGTTTATTTTATTTATTTGTTTTTTTTTTTTTATTTATTTAAAGATGATTTATATTAGCCGATGTTGCGCCACGTTGTTTGTAGTATGTAGAACGATAAATTGTCGATTTTACATGTTTGTTAATTGCGATATAATAAAAAAGAAAAATTTCACATAATATTTAATCAAGTTATTATGAATATTAATCTTGATTAAAATTATTTACGTGACATTATTCTCGTTTATATATTCGCTGAAAAATATTTCCCAAAAATTTATTCCCAGAAAGAAACAAGAAAACCACCTTTCGTAGTCGTGTTCGTACTTTTTTTTGAATTTTTAAAATTTTTTTCCTACTGGTAGTTTTGTATTGAATAATATTAATAATTATTAATCGTGATGAATCACAAGATCGCACGTATTTTTACTAAATAAAACAAAGAAACAGAAATGAAAAAAAACGGCACGCATTGAAACTTAGTTCTTTCTATTAAAAATTTTTATGTGAAACAAAAAAAAAAAAAGAAAAAAAAAATTAAATTAAAAACGTACAAATGGTTGTTCTTTTCTACTCAATTATTTTAATCGGGCTTTATTTTTATTTTATTTTTCCACTATATCATTGTTTTCCTAAATGCATGCTTGGAAAATTGTGTTTTTACTCATTTATTTTATTTTTTTTTAATCACATTTGCTCTGAAGAACAAACATTTGTATGTTTAAATTAAATTTTAAAAATCGGTTAATGTTTTTTTTTTTTTCTTTTTTTTTTTTAAATTTTATTTTCCTCTCTTTTCCCTGTTGTTATAACTAAAATGTTTAATGACATTTTGGTGAAAAAGAAAATATGAAAAACTCAAATTTTATTATTACATCTTCACTACGTTGTGCCATTATTTTTCGTAATTCGTTTTGCATGTTACGCTTCCTTCGGTAGTGTTATTATTTATATATTTTTTTCAATATTTTTTCACTCTAACAAACTCTGAGACACATACGCCTGCACAACTTGTCTAAAATATAAAATAAAATTACCACAATATTTGTGTTTGACAGTAGCTAGTAACGTTATTATTATTAAATAATAATTTCAATATTTTTAACGAGTAATTATGTGTATGCGTGTGTCCTCAAAATATTTAAAAAACATACATTTTTTTCCACTAACCCACGTGTACATAACTTGCTTTTTATTCGTAATGCATATACATCTAATGTTTTATTAACCCAATCACAATTTATATATTTAAAAAAAATATATATACTTAGATAATAATGAAAATATAAACAATATAAAAAAGCAAATCATAAATGAATAGTAGAAAAAATACTGAGATAATAAACATCTCAAAATAATATTTGCTTATGGCGTTTCACTATGACATTTTATAGTTCATAAGCAATTTTATAAATAATATATTAAGACGCAAAAAGAAAATGATAAAAAAAAAAAGAGCTTAATTATAAATATTTATAATATTCGTGATATTGTATTGTTAAATATTCGTCGATATAATTTATGTTTGTATAACATGTTTTATAAATGTCAACAAATATTTTATTTGTCAATATTATTATTGTATTTTATTGCTCCCAAGTGTTAAGGTATTATTATAAAGAAGAGAGGAAATTAATTTTAGATGCTGCCATAATCGTGATTTTTCATGTTTTGTGGTCGCGTTTAAAATTATTCCTGCATGCTGATAATGAATATTAAAAAGAAGAGTGAAGAGTGAAGAAAGAAGAGAGAAGAGAGAAGAATTTATCAGCTTTTGATATCATGATTGCATAAAAAATACTTTTTTTTTTTTATTCCGTCATGATATCTTTACCTGTGTTTTATCAACAAGCGCTTGGAATGTATTTTGTTTTTTATTTTTCGTATTTTACGAAAATTTTTTAGAAATACATTTCGAGCTGCTGACGTTGAATAAGAAGATATTACACAACAAGATCATCATTTTTTTTGAAATGGTAATTGGTAAATATGAAAGGTAAAACGAATGGTAATGAATTTGATAATTTTTTAATGATTTATTGATGAAATTTTACTTGCTACTTGTAAATTGTGATGATTTGAATTTTTGTTGATAAAAAAACAGAGTAATTTCTGTATTATCTTGTTGATAACTTGATGCTTTAATTGATGATTTTTTTTACAGAATTATTAACTTGAAATTTGTGTAATATTTATTAACTTTTTATTTATTTCAATTTAGAAAAAAATATAGAAAGAAGATTTATTAAAGAAGATTGAAGAAATTCATCGATTAATTTTTCTTGATGATTGTTTTGTTTAATAATCTGATGATTTCACACTAACTTTTCAAAATTTTACGTTTATAATTGTATTTTTAAAGTGTTGTTCTCCCTTTTTTTTGGACAACTTTAATAATGCATATTTGATCGTAAAGTTGGATTGAAACTTTAGACTATTAAATAGTGTAATTCAATCATTAAGAAAATGTATATTTTTTTATCGACATTGTCAATTCTCAAAGTGAAGCAAAAACTCTACTTTTTTGAGAATTTTGATTAACTCTTGAGTCTTGGGAATGTGATAATTCATCAAAGAAGATTTAAAAATCATCAATTTTTTGGTTAAGTATTTGGTAAGAAACGAGACGATAATAAAAATGTCTCATTTCATTTTTTTAAATAATTTTTATTTGATAAATTTTCCATGTCATGTTAATTTTAATTTATAATCAAAATGTTTGTCATGTTTTTTTTTTTTTATTTAAACATTCAATTATGTCAACTGTGAATTATTTAAACAATGTGTGTATTAATTTTTTATATTTATTAATTTTTAGGTCACCAACAAATTTAAAATAATTTTACTTTTAAAATATTTCAGATATTATTTAGAAAAACTTTTTTTTTTCTACATTTTTACATGAATTTTCATATCGGTTATTCTTTTTTCGTTGAATTGTTGATTTTTCATTCGCGTAATTTGAATATTTTCCTTTACAGCAGTGCATTTAATTAGAGTCAATTTACTGCCATTCTAAATTAATATTTTTTTTTAATTTCGAATGGGTGTATTTGACTCTCATCAAGAAAGAAGATAAATATAAAAGAAATCCAAGAGTAAAGTAAAATATTAAAACTGAAAAAAAATTGATAATGTAAGTAGAATAATCTTGTGCGTTGTATCGGCGCACAGGGTGACCCTTAAATTTATTATAAAAAATTATTTAACGTTTTAATAATCCTATTTTCCAACTAAACCTTTTGTCCTATTTCCTACCCACAAGTCATTAAATTCCTTGTTATTATTTATTAATATAACTATTGTATATTTTTGCAAACATGTATTTATTTTTCAGCTCCATTTTTTGATTATTTCATTGAGTAAATGTGAGTGTTAATGAGCTGCTTGATATCAAAGTTCTTATCGCTAGATGAAATTGTAAAAACATGATGATAATAATGATGAAATATTTAATCAATTTGTATTCGTTTTTTCCTCATGGCCAGAGTATTTAACGACATTTTGATTTGATTAAATATCATTCATGATTATATCATCTTGTTAGTAACAATTAATCTTTTGTGGTTTCCTTGATGTATCTACGTTTGCTGCTACTGCTGCTGTTGTTCATAACTCATTCAAAAAAATATCAAGATGTTTCACACTCGGACACCACCAGCATCCACATCCAGGAAAAAACCAACAAATTTTAGTAGAATTTTTTAATTAATGTGTCTGGATTATTCTACGCCACGTTATGATGTAATTATATATTTTAATTTTTTTTTTTTTCCATATAACTTTGTTTTATTATTTATTTATTTATTTTTTGAGTATTAAATTTTCAATTTTTTAAAATCATTTTTATCATGGCGTAGAGTAAAACCAAACACTTGAAATTAGTTTTCATTTTTTAAAATTTTTGTTCAAGTATAAGACTTGACAATATTCAAATGAATTTTTTAGAAATTTTAGTAATCAAGCTGCTAATTAAAATACTAGAAATTAGATTTTTTTTTTATATGTATAGATTCATTGTTTATTATTTTCAAAATGTATAAACAACAAAAATTAATCAGTTATTATTGAGTCACGTGAAATATTGATAAACATTGTAAAAAAATATCCTCGTAAATATAAAAATTATTTTTGTTAAAAAGTAGGTTAAAAAAAGTAATTCATTAAAGAACAATTCATTTAACTGGACATGTTATTCGAGTAAAATTTATTTTATCAGATAATTATTTAATGTTAACACCTAATGATTAAAAGAAAAATAAAAAAAGGAAGAAAAATATTTTTACTAACTTGATAATTATTAAAACAAGATACAATTAATATTGAAAAGCCATTTTTTTTATTTTTTTTTTGTCGTTGATTATTTAAAATATTATCAAGAGTAAATTCATTTTCAAAAAAATAATATAGAATCATACATAAGCTTGGAAAAATTAATTTAAATTATAAGTAGAACAAACAAAAACCAAGAGAAATTCTTCAATGGACCCAGATGCTCTTCAATTAAAAGAAAAAAAAATTATCATCATCAAGCATACAACTCATCAACTCAATGGATATTCATCATCAATGGAAAATGATTATTGAAAATATAAATAAAAAACAATATTTAAAAACCATAAAAACAAATAATGTTAAATTGAATTTTTCAAAAATTTATTATCACGCCTTTAAAAATTCCTCTCAAAGCTTTTTCAGGTATATCCATCGTATCTAACACAAAAAGAAAAAAAATATGAAATACACGTTGGGATTATTTTTCGAGGGCCTGAAAAATCTATTTTCATTTTATTTTTATTCATTCATTCAGTAAGTGAGAGCAACTAACTCGACGAAATAAAATGTCTTTTTTTTAAAGAAAAACGTTTTTCAACTAACAATATAAAATCACATTGGAATAGAGAAAAATATATCTCTTAATAGACTAAACATTAAATTAAATAAATTTCATAAAATATAAATTTAATGTTGATTTTTTTTGTTGTTGGAAAATGTTTTATAAAATGGTGTGTATTTCGGGTTTCTCTGCCACAATTGCTTATCCTTTTATTGTTGACGTAGTTTATTAGAAAGGAAAAAAGTTTCAAAAAATAAAGAAAAATTACAAGTTTGTAAAATATTATTGGGGCTTGGTCAATATATTTTGATGATTAGGTATTGATAAATGTTGAGTTCATATTTTTTATAATAAAATTAAGAAAGAGAAAAAGATAAAAAAGAGAGTAATTGAATGAGAGAGTATGTAAATTAAGTTGCCATGGGGTGATCCTTGCTCGTATGGATGGTTCTAGCTGTCAGAACGAGTCCAGGGACCAGTCATCAACTACCAATACATCCAATGGCTGATTATCGAAGGCTTGCATGTCCAAGTTGTGGAAAAAGCTACAAGTATCGTGGTGGTTTGCTGCGACATATTGGCGAGTGTTTTACTGATGATCCTATTGGTACTGTTGGTGGTGCTGTTGGTACTTCTACTACTTCGACTGCGACTTCTCCAGCTCCAAAGAGTCCAGTATCAACATCATTATCACAAATCCAGAGTCAAATTACACCAAAGGACGTTCGTGTTCTTTCGAAATTTTGGAAAAACTCTTAATTTATATTTTAATTTATTAAAAAATATTTATATAATTATCAAGTAAATATTTTATTTCTTCTTATTTTTATTTTTTATTATTAATTAAAGTAAAAGGTGAGTTTATTTGTAATAACTTATTTTGAATGTTTAATAAAAAAAAATAATTAAAATTCATTTAATTTTGCACACAATATTTCATTAAAATTAACAATTATTGCTAATGGTGCATTTTGGGATTTAAAAAAAATCATCAAATTGGAAAAAGGTATGAATGGAATCATTATTTTGTTTTTTTCTTAATTTTCTTGGGCTAATTCATAATGGGAATATTGCAAATTGGAAATTTTTTAAAAGAAAAACATACAAGGAGGTATCTTATGTTGGCATTTTAATTTTATTAATTATTCTCAGCAACGATTGATTATTTTTTAAAAATAAACTAATCTGACCAATCACAATTTTCATTAATTTATCTGCATGTAAATAACAGCCTGAAACATTTTTCTTTTTTTTCTTTTTTTTAAATTTTTTTAACTTGTCAAATACGTCTTAAATTGTATAATTTTTTTTCATATAAAATAATAATCATAAAATTTTCATTTCTTTATTTTTCTTTTTTTTAAATTAAAAAATAAAAAAAAAAAAAAAAAAAGAAAATTCAGATATCTGTAAATGTCTCAGCATATAAATTCGATAAAGCTTTCTTTGGAAAAAATAAATAAAAAGATTAATTTTTTGTAATAATTACAATTTTTTTTTCTGTCTCAAGTTGTTTTTGTTGATTGAAAAAAAAAATGAGTAATAATTATAAGATAAATTATAAATGATTAATTTTAATTCTTGCTTTTCGTGAAATAAAATTTAAAAAAAAAAAAGTGTCTTTTTTTCCCACTTGTCGCGTTACGATTTAAAAAATATTTTTATTATTAATTTTATTAATGTAATTATTAAAATAATGAAAATTAAATTGGTCACGCGTAAATTTGATTATTATAAAAGATTCCTCCATGTATGTTTGCAGCAAATATTGGTACAATGGATTATGGTGTTACGATGGATGATCAACTACGTTTTCGTTGTGTTATGTGTGGCCGTAAATACAGAAGTAGATCCAGTTTGACAAGACACAGTCGTTTCGAATGTGGTGGTTTAGGAAGTAGATACACATTTACCTGCACATTATGCGGCAAGCATTTTAATCGTCCAGATCATTTGAAACAACATATTTTGAATATCCATGGTGGTGCTGCGTTTTCCAAGTAACATCTTCACATCACCAAATAGAAAAAAATAAAATAAAAATAATATTTTATTAACTAAAAAAAATATTGTCTTCCTATTATATATTAATTTTGTTAATTCAACTCTTTTTTTACTTTTGTCGATTATTAAATTGTAATAATACTGACAAGATAGAATGAAAAGGGTTGAAATAATTACGTACATGGTGTACAACATGTAAATAAATAAATATCTTTTAATATTATTCAATTTATCAAAGAGTTTAATAGGGGAATTAAAATATGTTTATAAATAAATTAAACACTAAGAACAAGATGATAAAACTGCCAAATAAAAAATTGATTAAAAAAAATTAAAGCACCAAATTTTTAAAAATTACAATACACTTGTAATTGATAATTTATATACAAAAAAAAATACAAAAATGTGTCTAATCTATGTTGTTTTCTTTTTTTAAATTTTATTTTTGAAATAAAAAAGAAAAGATATTGATTTTTAATTACACAAATTATATGATAAATTTGTTTGTTGAATAATTTAATTTTTTTTATTAATTTTCACTGCGTATGAATTTATTAGTTTTTTTTTTTTTTTTGATTGTACTATTTGTGAAGCACTCAATAATAAGATTAGAAAAAAGAAAAGAAAATGATACTAAAAAAGATATTTTATTTTGAATAATATTTTTATGATTTTATTATTGATTTATATGCTTTCAGTAAACAATCAAGGACGTGATGTACATTTTTGTCGTGAATGTGGAAAGATGTATAAAAATTTATCATCATTAAATAGACATACACGTTATGGTTGTGGTCCTGAAAAAATTAAGTGTATTTGTCAATTTTGTGGAAAAACCTACTCGAGGCCTGATACACTTATGGATCATGTTGCCAGAGCACATCAGCCAGCAACATCAATTTTCAACAATGGAATTATTCAATAAATTAAATGAAAAAAATAATTTTTTTTCTAATTTATTACGACTATTGTTAATAATAAAATTAAAGTATATTTATTTATTAGAAGAAAAAATTTATAAAGGTCATCAAATTATTACTAGAAAAAAAAAAAAAATGAAAATACAATTTTCAAGATTTATTTTTCTATAAGAAAATTAGGAAAAAAATTAGTTAATTGCTTTAATTTATTAAAAAAAATGAGTGTATTTTTAAATGTAAATTATTATTTTGGCTTATTTAAATTTTTAGCTTAATTTATTTATTTAAATTATCAATAATTTTAATTTTTGTTTCAATAAGTTATTGTTTGATTTGAAAATATGAAACACAAATAAATAGTGAAAATAATTTTTTAGATTGAAGATTATTAAAAGTTTCAATTTTTATTTGAAATTATATTTTTTTATGCTGGAAAAATTAACGCGTTTATGTAATTTTTTCCATTGATTTTGGTGAGCTAAAAATAAAATATAAATATTCTAAATATTATATTAAAAAACGACATATATATTTTTATTAAATTTATAAATAATTGTAATTACATTGATTTTAATTTTTATTTATAAAATATTGCACGTTTTGTTACAGATAATTGTTTGCAGTAAATTTATGGTTAATGTATTTCTATTTAACTGTTTTTTTTTTTTTTTTAATTAAAAAACACGACATTTTTTTTCGTCACCTGGCTTGTTTTACACAAATTATTATTACAAATTAATTAATACGTAATTGGATTGAAATATTGTATGTAATTATTATGGAAAAAAAAAAATATAAATATTATATTACTTTGAATGATAATTTTTTTTTTTTATTTCTTTTTATTTTATATTTTCAGAACCAATTGGATTTACAAGTCAACCTCCTCGTCAATTTTTTTGTGTATTTTGCCGAAAATCATACACAAAAATGAATATTTTACGTAAACATATGAATACAACTTGTCATTGGAATCCAGAATCACGTGTCTACAATCAGAGAAAAGAATTTTTATGTTCAGAATGTCATGCAAGTTTTTCATCATTACCATTACTCACACGACATACTAGAATTGATTGTGGACGTTTACATACATGTGAAAAATGTCTATCAACATTTAATCATTTTAATAGTCTTCAAAAACACAAAGCCAAGTGTTACCATTAAATAATAACTAATAAATTAATAGTTAATTTTAAAATCAAAATAATAAAAACAAAAAAAAATGTTTTTTATTTATTTAATTTATTGTAAATGTTAATTATTTATATAAATAATAAAATTACTTATCATTAATGATATAAATGTCCAGTAATAATTAGTAATATACATATTTTTTTTTTATAAATAAATTAATTCCCAAGAATGTTTATGTTTATAATAATTTTTTTTCTTTTTTTTAATTCTGTTCCAGATAATAAAGACTATTTGAATAGAAAAAAAAAAGCTGAAAATATACAACGTGTATACGACAACGTTAATAATTGTAATAATACGAAAACTCGTTATCATTGTGATAGTTGTGGTTCATCTTATGCAAGAAAATGTCATCTTATTGAACATCGACGTTATGATTGTGGAGTAACTCATTTATGTCAATATTGTGGTAGTAAATTTAGTCAACATGTTGGATTACGACGACACTTAAAACGAGCTTGTCCTCGTAATAATAATGAACAACAATAATCAAGTCATGAAAAAGTCATGATAGTTGTCAAACAATAACTCATCTGAGGGATAATCATTTTTTTTTTTTTTATCTTGCTAAATAACCAAGTGTCTATTTTTGTTTTTAAACATCAATAAAATATTCTTTTGTTTATAATAAGTTAACACATGAATGTTAAATAAATAATATTTAAATACATAAATTGCTTTATGAATAAAAAGGAGAATTGAGGAGAATAATTTCTATTGTTAAATTAATATTATTAATTGATTGAATGAATAATTTTATTAACAAAAAAAAATGTTTTTTTTAATGTTTCAGATGAGAATGTGATTCAACGAGCTCAACAAAATCAATGTACATATTGTTATCGTGGTTTTGCTACTCAAGGAATATTAAAACGACATAAACGTGAATTTTGTCGTGTTAATCCAGAATCAGATTCATTTAAATCAACAAAACATCAATTTGTATGTCCACAATGTAACAGTTCATTTAAAAATAAATATCATTTGGATGAACATTTAAGACTTGATTGTGGTAAACGACAAACATGTGAACAATGTGGAAGAACATTTCGCTATTCACGTAGTCTTAAGCATCATTTGAAGCAAAGTTGTAGTGTTAAAAAGAATCATGACAAACAGGAGTTTACAGAAATGATTGATGTCAAAGTTGAATATGGAGAATCAACAGAATAATTTATATAAATAATGAAAAATTAAATATTCAAATATTAATAAAAATTAACTTTTAATTATAAATAATAATTCTATTAATTATTATTACAATTGCATGAAAAATAATGATTTTTTTAAAATGCAATTTTATGATATAATATCAACAATTTATCATGATTTTTTGTCAGCTTGTTTATTTAATTTTTATTTATTTTTGAAAATAATATTGCATGAATAATTCCTTACTGATAGGCATTTTTTTTTAATTTTATTTTAAGTATTATTTAATTGTTTTATATTCATCAAGTTAAATGGTATATTGTCTTTGTTTTTTCTTTTGTTTTTTTTTTTTTTTTCTTATATTTTTTTGCAGATACCATTGGCAACTTTTACTGTGAGTACTGCAATCGTTCATTCAACAATTTGGTCCGAATGAGTATGCATAGAAAAAGATTTTGCAAATTAAATCCAATATTAAGAATGAAAAATATGACACTTTTATTATGTTCAAATTGTGGTTTTGGTTTCCAAAATCAGTATCATTTGGATAATCATGTTAAAGATGATTGTGAAATTTTTTATTATTGTAATATTTGTGGTTGTAAATATGAAAAGAAAATATTACTTGATAAACATTTAAAATATCAACACAAATTATTTAATAATTTTAATTTATAAAATTATGTTAATGAAATAAATATTGGTTTATGTTTATGTAATTTATTTTTTATTTAATTATTATTTATTTTTCAGCTTTCAAAAAATTGATAATCATCTAAAATATATAAGCCAAACAACTTTTGTAAATTGTTTTTTTTTTTTCTCCTAATATTGAAAAAGAAATAAAACAATTTTTTGCAAATTTTGTTGATATGAATTTTTCATTTCAAAGCAATTTAATTAGAATAAAAATAACATTACTTTTACTAACTTTTTTTTAGAGTTTAAAGTATCTAATTTTTAAATATTTAATCTTTTCATTGTTTTTTTTTCTATTTGACCTGCTAATTTAAAATCCTTCCCCCAAACCTTTAGCAAATGAATCATATATCCACATGTAAATTAACTAATCAAAATATTTACTTTTATTATTTTATGATATAATGAACTAACAAATTTGTCAATATAGAAACTTAAAATGTAATATTATATTTTTTTAATTTTTTTATTATTTAAATACATTTTTTTTGTTTTTTTTTTCGTTTTTTTTTTTTTTTTGTTTTTTTAAATTGTTGTTACAGAAATACAAGGCGATTCAAAAAAAAATAATTCACTATCATCACAGGGATTTTTTTTACGTTCGAGACGTCAAACTGCCAAGATGCGACATAGTTGTAATAATTGTGATGCAAGTTTCACATCAAAAGGTATTTTTATTTGTCACATAATAAAATAATCCAAAAAAAAAAATTTAATTTTGTATATTTCAAATATTATAGGCTCATTAAACTATCATGAACGTCATAATTGTGGAAAAATGCGACAATGTGGATTTTGTGGAATTGTACTTAAACGACTTCAAGATATGAAATATCACTTCAAGAAATATCATCTAGGATATCCCTTCGATGTTTTAGTTTTCAATGGCTAAAATTTTATTTTCTTTTCCATTGTTTTTTTTTTTTTTTTTCTACAACTTTTGATTATTGTTTTATCTACTTTAATCAACAAAATATTGTTGTTTTTTTTTTCTTTTTTTCTATTATTTAATTAGTAGTTATGAGGCTGGTTCAACTGAGAAATTAAAATTATATCAATCATTATGTTTGGTATATATTTATAAATGTTAAACAATAACAAATTATTTTTTTTTGTTAATTATTGAATCGATATTTGTTTATTGTACAAAAAAAAAAACAAAGATATCGTAATATTAATTTGTTGTTTTAATTGCTCAATTATTTGTTAAAAATAAAAATTAAACAAATATAGCATAATTTGAAGTAAAACCAAAAAAATCGTTTTAAAAATATAAAAAGTATTTTATAAATTATTGTTATGCTTGAACTTTTACTACTGTTTTAATCTTATTAACTCTAGTTTATTGAGAACAAAAAATATTTTTATTTTCAGTAAATATTTATAAATTTGAAATAAACAAGTGAATGATTTTTGATTACAGATAATAGACGTTATGCTCGTCAACGTAGTATCAATTGTCATCGATGTGGAATAATATTTTCCTCACGTAAACATTGGTTGGAGCATTCTTCAGTAAAATGCAACAAAATTAATCGAAATGAACGAAATAATCGACGTTATCCTTGTATAAATTGTCATCGTTCTTATAAAAATGCATCTGATTTAAAATCACACATGAAATGGACATGTGTAATACATGGCCAAGCATTAAATGTACGTTTTAAATGTCCATATTGTGATAAAGTTGGAAAATACGTATCAAATATGTATGCACATGTTAGATCTTTACATGAAACATGCAAAGTTTATATTATTGATGTTTTAAATGGCAATCTAGAACGTTATCCAACAAGAACACCTTTATAAGTGAAAAAACAAATTAAATAATCAAACTATTTATTTATACAGAATATAATATTTATAAACTTTATAATTTGTCATAAAAATAAAATATTTATTTTAGTCATTATCCTATTTATTATTATTTAATAAAATTGAATTTTAAATTAAATTTCAGAGTATCATAGAAGACTTGTAATCTGGCATGTAATTTTAAATGGTATAAGTACACTTTTTCCCTGCACCTATTCTTTTTATTCTTGATTATAAAATAAACACAAAAAAAAAAAATAATAAAATAATAAAATTCTTTTAAAATTACGACGCTTTTATATAAAATTAAATTCTGATGTATAATGAAAATTTTTCAGATAAACTGAGACGTCGTAAAAGATGGATTAATCAAAAAAAGGCTGATCATATTTGTCCAAAATGTGATGCATCATTCAATTGGTCATGGAATCTTCAACAACATTTAAAATTTGCTTGTGGTAAATTACCACGTATGAATTGTCCTTACTGCACCTATAGAACTTGGCATACATCAAATGTCAAAGCACACATACGTCGACGTCATCCAAATCAACAAGTTTGGGTTATTGATGTTATGCAAAATCAACAATGAAGAATATCTTTATATTTTTTTTTAATTTATAAAATGTACAATAATAATTAACATAAAAAAAAAAAAAAAAAAAAAAAAAAAAAAAAAAAAAAAAAAAAAAATTCATTTTCTCTTGCAAACTTGTTTTATTATTTTCATATAGTAAAATAGCAATTTACAAACAAATAAATTACCAATAATTATTATAAAATATAATAAACAATAGTAAAACAAAAAAATACAAAAAAATTAATTATTCAAATGATTTTAATTGAAAAATTCATGTTTGCTTTTTTTTTATTCTTTTTTTTTTGTTTTTTTTTTTTTTGTTACAGATGAATTAATGACGAGTGATGATGGATCAAGACAAGTGACTGTGATGAATGAACAATGGGAAAATCGTCGTGCATTAAACAGACGTTATCGTAAACCAAGTTCACAAATAAAGGATCCAAATGCACCAAAATTTCCATGTGAACAGTGTGGATGTGTTTTTTCAAGAGTACATAATCTTCGATATCATGTTAAATTTGAATGTATGCAAGCACCACGTATGAATTGTCCATATTGTACTTATCGTACAAAACATTCATCAAATGTACGTGCACATGTTAGAAAACAGCATCCTGGCGCTGATGTTTATGTCATCGATATTGTGAAACAAACTGATAATTTATTATCACAAATTTAAAATTTGTAATGTATTTTTTTTCTTTTTCTATTTTTTTTTTTTATACGATAATTTGGTAATTATTTGACTTATTAAATATTATCGAAAAAGGTATTATTCATTTTAAATATAAATATGTGATATCTTTAATAATTTTTTATTTTTTTTGCAATTATATAATTTTTTTGATGAAAGAAAAAAAAATATTCAAAAAAAAAATCATGTTTTTTGTCAACTTTACATTCATAAATAAATAATTATATAAAAAAATTAAAATAAAAAAATGTTATTTATAAAATTAACCACTTGGCCAATGTAGTTTTTTATTTAAATAAAAATTTTTTTTTCAAGGCATGATTTTCGATATTCTACTCTGTCACACACGAACTGCATGAATCGAAAGAAAATAAAGGGAAGATTTTATATTTTATTTTATGCTAGCTTGTTATTTTACTAACAAAATATTTTATTTTTTTTTTCAGAACATTGTAGTAATCAAATATCATCACGTCGAAGAGGAAACAACAAATTTTTAATTAGACAAACAAAAAATATATCTTGCAAGTTTGCTGCTAATAGACAGAAATTTATTTGTCCAAATTTTTGTGGAAGTTCATTTTCTCAGGTAAATAAAAATTGTCTTGTAAAAAAATAAAACTTGTTTTATACGAAAATAAAAAAAAACAAAACAAATTTTAGTCTTTCAGTTTAACGAGGCACTTGAAATTTGAATGTGGACTTCCACCACGGTGAGAAAGAAAATTTCAAAAATTTAATTTCATTGTTTTATAATTTATATATAAAAATTTATAATATTTCTTTTCAGTTTTAAATGTCCCTACTGCAATTTGCTTTACAAAAGAACATCAAATGTAACCCAACATGTGAGAGTACGTCATCCAAATAACAAGACATATGCAATTGATATTATTGACAATAAAATTGTCGGAGTTCGAGGAGAAGCAAAACCAAAGAAAAAGCTCATTATTTAAATAAACATAATTAATCAATAAAATTTATTTTATAGAAAACATACATATCGTTGATGTGTACATTGGAGAAAAAAACTGATTAAACTTGTGGTACGACTACTGTTTAAGACACTTAAAATAATAAATAAAATAAATACAACATTTTATCTGCATTTTTTAAATAATAATTTTACTTTCACAGATAAATATTTAAAGAATAAAAAATATAAAATTATTTATAAAAATAAAAAATGACAATTTTATATATTTTTTCTAATTTAAAAAATGATAATTATGTTTCAGATCATTTTCCAACGTGGAATTATAATGGACAAACGAATGATGATATACGTCGTCTACCACGTGCTCGTAAACGTCAAAAAAATAATGAGAACAACAAAGTACACAGAATTTTTTATTGTCCAACAACAGGTTGTAATAGAAGTTTTTATTGGAAGGGTAGTTTGACATGGCATTTAAAAAATTCATGTGATAATATAGCACCAGCAAAATATAAATGTCCGTATTGTCGTTATTCATGTAAAATTAAAAATGACATTCGTAAACATGTTACTAGAATTCACAAAAATGAAGAAGTTTATGTTGTTGAACTTTCTCAATAATCATCAAGCTTAAATCTTTTTTCATTAAATTGTTTATTCAATAAATTTATATTATTCATTTTATTAATAAAAAAAAAACATCATGTTGTCCATTAATAATATATTGTTTGTCCATTTAATATACATGTAAATAATTTTTTTTGCAGATTAAAAATATCAACAAGATGTTTCTTGTCTTTTACAGCAAAATTTAGCAATTAATTGCAGAAAAACCAATTGATCATGTAAACTATAGGCAATGCTTAATTTAACATTTATAAAAAAAAAAAAAAAAGTTCCTTTTATTGTGAGTTTTTAAAATGTTTTATTTGTTTATATGTAAAAAAGGTTGATTTTTTTTTTTACTTGTTTTTTATTTATAAAAAAAAAAAACAAACAATTTATCACGTGTAAAAATTAGCACAATATTTCTCTTCACAATTAGTGTGCATGCACCCATTTTGGTTTTTGATTAGAAAAAAAAAAAAAAAGGAAACAAAAAGATAAAATTCCCAAATAATTAAAATGTGTATTAATAATAGTTGATAGATATAATTTTATTTAATATGAGTTAATTAATGGTTATTAGATTTTTATTTGCTTTTTGTTTTTGATATGTTATTATAGATAGTGAGGAGAAAGTACCAGTTGTGAAATTGTCTCGAGTTAAAACAGAGGATGGCTATCCATGTTCAAATTCAGGCTGTGACAAAGTATTCAAACGTATGGGTTCATTGAAGTCACATTTGGAATTTTCATGTGGTGTTAATGAGCCAAAATTTCGCTGTCATGTTTGTGGCTATAAATGCAGATACAAGCAGAATTATTACAAGCACATGTACAGCCATCATCAACAAAGAAGATCTGGTAAAAATATAATTTATTTTGTTTTTAAATAAATAAATAACTTGTTAGTAAATTTATTATTAATTTTGTTTTTTTTTAATTATTAAATAGGTTCAAAAAAATCATCATCACCAACACAAAAATATTATCATTGTGAAACACCAGATTGTCAAATGAAATTTATTAAAAAAAGTGATTTAGATAAACACAATATTAATTGTAGTATTCCACCACGTTATAAATGTTTTTATTGTGATTATTTATGTAATGATCGTGAAGATGTTGAGTATCATGTATCATATGTACATCACGGACAAAATATGCGTTTTGTTGATCTTCAAGAAGCTGATAGTAATAATTTTGGATCAATTGGTTTAATACAGCTTTGTGATAATAATGAAAAACCATATACTTGTAAAAGACCATCATGCAATAAAACATTTGCACTTGAAACAGAATTAACGAATCATCAACAATCAAATTGTCTTGCATTACCAGAACGTTATAAATGTCCATATTGCACAAAAGTTGGAAGATTTAAGTGTAATATTATACGTCATATTTCAAGTCATAAAAATATGCCAGACGCTAAACCAGTTGATTTGATGATTGACATAGAAACAAATGATGATACTATCAATACAATGCCATCAATGAGTACAGATAGTAATAATTCATCATTTATTCATAATTTATTACCAACAAAAGTTGAAAGACCAGATAACAATGATCCAGATAATGCAGATGATGTTAATAATTTGGCACTTTATAACTGTAAATATTGTGATAAACGTTATAAATGGAAATGTGTTTTAGTTCGTCATATACATATTAAACATCCAGAAAAAAATATCGTTGTACAACAAGACATAACATCACCGAGACCAAAAAGTACAATAGTATTAAATTCACCAAATCAGAGTAGTGAACATACAGTATTTAATTGTACAAATTCTGGTTGTAATAAAGCTTTCAATTATAAAGAAAATTTAAAACGTCATCGTATCTATGAATGTAAATATTCACCACGTTTTAAGTGCGGTTATTGTGAATATTCAACAAATTTACGCTTTAATTTGACAAAACATTTATCAACAATACATGCAGATCAACCATCATTAATTATTGACAATAACGACCAACAAAATCAAGATGTCAAACCATCTTTATATAAATGCACAAATCAAAGATGCAACAGAGTATTTCATAACAATTCAGCAATGGAAAATCATTCAAAAAATGAATGTTCATTTGCAACACAACAAGCACGTTATCGGTGTGGCTATTGTTGGAACAACTTTACCCTTAGAAGTTCATTAGTACGACACTCTCGTAATAAACATAAAAAAAAACCAATTAAAGTTATTGACGTATTACAAACATAGGTAAAATTTTCAAATAAAAAAAAAAAAGACATTTTTTTTTTAATTTGCTTTAGTTTCTTCCATTTATTTGATTGCAACATGGATTTTTTTTTTTTAGTATGAAATATTCATAATAGTATGTTAATTTTAAGCAAATATATTTGTTTTTAATATTATTGGTAATTATATTTTTCAAAAGTATTCATTACAAATATAAAAATCATCAATTCAAAAAAATAAATAAGAGTTTTTAAATTTATTCTTAGTATTTTTTTTTTTTTTTTAAATTAATTAACATGATTATTTTTTACAGGTTGAATTAATTCACAATATTTTTTAAGTATTTGAATTTATTATTAATTGAAGTTGTTTTTTTTTTTTCCTTTCTGTTTTAGATGTATCAAAAGTTGATGAGAATATCGAATCAATTGATCGAGAAAAATTTAATAATTAATATAAATTTTTTTTCGGTCAAGCACTATCAACGAGAGGCAGTTCAACTTTTTTATTTTTTTTATTGTTTACTTTGTTTCACTGCAATCATATACATCATTATATATATATATATATATATATATATATATATATATATTAATACTAATAATCTATCGCTTTTTTTTCATCGAAAAAAGAAAAGCTCCTTTATATTTTATTAAAAATATATTAAGAAATAGATAGATATATATATAAAAAAAAAAAATGGTAAATAAAAGTAAATGACAAATAAACTAATGAAGAAATGATAATTTTTTTTCAGATATCTGTTTTGTTAGATCATCAAGACGTCCCGGACGTTTTCCATGCCCAAATTCAGGATGTGATAAAACATTTAGATGGAAACAAGGTCTATATACACACAAAACATATGAATGTGGAATTCCAATAAATCGTTTCAAGTGTAGCTACTGTAATTATGCTGTTAAAATACGTGGAAATGTTAGTTCACACATCAGAAGAAGACATAAAAATTATCCAGTTATCATTATTGATCTTTTATCAACGAAATAATTCATTCATCCATCGTACTATATCGAAAAAAAAAAAAAAAAACTACTACTACTACATAAAAGTCATCGAGGAACATTCCTTAAAATTTTTTATTATCAATTTAAAATAAATTTAATTAAAAATATAAATTGATTAATTTTATTAAGTGAAATTGTTCCTCAAAGTTAAATATATATTTTTATTTTCCCAGATAATAAATTATGTATATTTTTTTCATTTAATAAGAACAGTTATTAATATTGAAATGGAAATTTTTATGTTTCAGATTATCGTTATGATGAACGACCGAGAAAAAAAAATTTATCACAAAATCAACGTGGTATTTATCAATGTAATAATCCAGGTTGTGATAAAGTTTACACATGGAGAAATAGCTTGTGGCAACATCAAAAATTTTCATGTGGAAGTTTAATGCCAAGATTTAAGTGTTTTTATTGCGAAAAATCATGTAAAATAAAGAGTAATATTAAACGTCATATTTTACATGTACATGAAGAAAAAAAAGTACAAATTATAGATTTATCACGACAAAAAATTTACAATTAAATTGAAAAAAAAAAAAAAAAAAAAAAAAAAATAAAAAAAAAAAAAAAAAAAAAATAAAAAAAAATAAAAAAAAAAAAAAAAAAAAAAAACATATGTCAAAACAATTATCATCAAGCTTTATTCTCGTTGTTTTAAAAGAAAGAAAACAAAAAAAAATCAATTTTAAATTAAATTTATAAAATTGTTTCTTCATTAATCATAAGTAATCCCTTTTTCTTCTTCTATTTTAATAATGATTAATTTTATTTAATAATAACATTAGTTGAAAAATTATATTACTATATATATGATTGTTTTTTTTTTTTTTTTTTTTTTTTTTTTTTTTTTTTTTTTTTTTTTTTTTTTTTTTTTTTATTTTT
>JAPYYR010001277.1:0-30406 GCA_030523065.1 Aphidius colemani | reverse complement strand
AAATGTAGTAAACCTGGGCGATCAAACTCAAGTAGTATATGTCGACGTTTAGTCAGCCGAGATTCATTTTATGTTTTCTTAATTTTTTTTTATTTCCCAAACCAACTTGAAAATTTTTTAATAGTAAAATTTTATAAAATACAAATAAAAAAATAGATTTAGAGATTTTTTTTTTCATTATCAGTATTAAAAAGGCGTATATTAAATATCTACATACGGAAAAAAAATATTTTGTTGAAAATAAATTGACACTATTTCTATTTCTTCGTTATAATCATTTAAGTTGAAAATAAATTGACACTATTTCTATTTCTTCGTTATAATCATTTAAATTGTACATTTGTTTGTCGGTGTTTTTGTCAAGTATTTTATTTCTATTAATTATTAATTTTATAGAGTTTTAAAGTCAATTAGATATATGTGGATCTGGGGAATGCATCAAAGGAAACACAATGAATAAATTTTTGTTGAAACGAAAAAAAAAATACTAGAAATGATTTATCTCTTTACTTCTTTTTTTTTTTTTGTCATTCAGAATTTGGTAGTGTCGAGACATCTCGTGTGTATATATACCTGAGGCAAGATGAGCTATTTTAAATGCTTTGAAAAAAATGTAGGTCAGGCTAAAGTGCACCGCGAGCCTTGGTCCATTACTCTGGTGCTTGAGTTTAAGTGAAGCAAAGAAAAAAAAGAAAAGTTATATGTTTACTTTTTTTTTCTTCATGTATATGTATATAAATTTAAAAAAAACGTTTTGAAATTTTAAAACATTGACCTTATCTTTCAATACTCAACAGAAATTCAACTGAATTTTTAAAATATTTAAATAATTTTCCAAAAATATTAATTTAAAAAATCATGAATAAATTGAATTCAAATTTACTGAAAACCCAATTCAGTTTTTAAAATATTTAAATAATATTTCAGAGCTTTTATTTAACATATTTCGTAATTTATAAAATTGTTTTTTTTCTTTTAATTACAGCAAGACTGTCCAAATGGAAGGCTCACCCCTGCAAAATTCGTTGATATGTATAAAATGTTTTTCCCATCTGGAAATGCAGAAGAATTTTGCGACCATGTTTTTCGAACATTCGACATGGATAAAAATGGCTACATTGATTTTAAGGTAAGCCAAATTAATACATTAATATTTTAGCTCATTAAAACTAAAATTTACATCTAATTTAATACAATTATTCCAACAAAACATAATTAAACTTGCACTATTAAATTCAAACTATTATCATTATTTTTAATATTTCTATTGTTTGTTCGTAAACAAGCATATAAATAAAATCCCCATCCCACAAAAACCGTTATTTTTTTGAATTTATATTTCAAAACTTGATATAACATTCAAACAATAATCATAATTTTTAAATATTAATAAAATTCTGAATATAGAACGATGAAAAAATGAATTTTATTTACATAAAAATAATATTTTTTCGTATCTATTTCGTTGTTATATGATTTAGAGTTATTTTCTTTTAATTCAAGTTCTTTTGTATATATTTTGTATGTATTTTCGATATGTGATGTAACTAAGGGTGTTTTTTTTATTATTCTTTCGATTCTTTTTACATTTTTTCGTAGTTCATCATAGGCGTCATCTCGTTTTGACATTCATAATGCAAAAGAACACGAGAACAATGTCAGTTTTGTATCAGTGTTAGGATGAGAATTTTTTTGTTCTTTTATTTTTTTTTTCTAATAAGTTATATACAGATATGAAAATAATAAGAAAATAAATATATGGCCTCGGTATCACAACGCCCATAAATAAAAGCATCTTTCATTGTTCATCACTCGTGCAAATGTGTTACACAAGAAGACACACATCAACCAGACCACAGTGTGATATACAATAATAAAAAAAAAAACAAAAAAGAAAAATAGTAACACTAATAAATAGAAGAAAAAAGGAAAAAAAAAATTTGTGTTTCCTAACGAAACGGAAAATGAGGAAACTACATGAAACATACGCTCGATATCTGTATAAAGTTGTAAGTGTATATGTATTTTACCCAAGCTTTGGATATGCCACGCCCGTGTTTTCAACCACACAAATCAGTCCAACCACAAACCAGCATCTGGAGGACACTGAAACAATGAACAATATATATGTCATTTGTCTCAAGAAATTGGCTGATTCACACCATTTTTTTATCTATTTTTTTATTATATAATAACCGACTACTAATGGCCAATTATATCCAAAAATAAGACTCCATTTATACGACTTCTATTGTTTTATTTCGGCCAATTGTTTTATGAATTTTAAATCAGGGCAATTGTTTTATTTATTTTGTTTTTAAATTTGCTATCTTTAATTTTCAAATTGAAAAATAGATTAGTTTTGTTATTTGTTTCAAATAAAAATATGTTCAAGTTATTCATCTTGACCTGAATTAATCCCTCTTGGAAATAGAAACGACACACTGATTATCTGCTTATATAGTTCATTCTTCCAGCACTTGAGCTTCCGTTTCAATGCTTTGAGTGGAAGAAAATTATAAAAAAAAGTCGGGAAGATGAAAAAAGAAAAAAAAGAAAAATTAGCCAAATAACTCCAGCAGCCGGAGGCTATTTAATTCCAACATTTTCTGGACATAATTAAAACTAGAAATGCCACAAAACGAAAGAAAATAAATATATTTTAGTATGATGTTACGAGAACCGACAGATTTAATGAAAAAAAATAATAAAAGAGTCCATAAAAGAACAAGTAAAAGTGAAAAATAAATAACTCAAGTCACAAAATCCATTGTAATAAAATAATTTTACAGTTTTTTTGAACTTGAAGTTTAAAGTTTAAAGTTCGAAATTAAAAAACAGCAAAGATAATAAATACAGAAAAATGACAAAAGTTGCGTTAACTACGTTGTTAAATTTAAAAAAAAAATTTCTACAGTATAACTAGACGAGGTCACATTTAAAAATAAGCGAAAAAAAAAATTGAATTGTCTTTTCTACCAAAAAAGTATTGTAAAAAAGAAAAAAAATGTTTTTTTTTTTCGTCAAAAAAGTTGATTTTCCTTTCTTTCTAAATGTATATATATATAATTTTTTTTTACTGATGCAGAAAGAGAAAAAAAAAATAGAAAAGAATGACAATGACTGAAATCTGCTATAAAAGTTTTTTGACCAAACTACTTCTGTTCTAGTTCTTCTTCAGCACTAGAATCCTTAAACATTACTTTATCCTTTGTAGACTTTAGTTTCACCTCAATTTCATCTCAGCTTATACACTAAAGCACTTATCTATTTCTATTTTATTTTATCCTGGCATGCATGGGGTTATTCTCTTATTCTGCTGGCAAATAAATTCACCACGACTTTGGTAAACATTGTTTAAAATATTTTATACCACATTTTATAATTTGAAATTTCCTGTGGTGTATTTTCATTTACATAACTTAAACTTTATCTATAAATATTTCACAATTAATTCCACATATAATCCTACATTAAAATACAAATTATTTTATTTTATTTAAATTTTTTTCTGTAATAATTAACGTATGTATAAAAATTATTTATTAAAATAGTTTTTATTTGTTCAAAAAATAATTAAAATACCTCATTTTACGTGTGATTATGCATTACATATTATATTTTATGTAAAATAATTTTTTCTTCTTATTTTATGTTTTTTTTTTTTATTCACTGACTCATTTTCCTTTCTGCCTGTTTGACATGAGACGTACTAGACATAGTCCATACAAGCGTGTTATCAGCTATACGTCGAGCTTCATAAAAGCTCACTTCATATACATATAAAAATAAATAATTATAAACATTAAAAAAGCCTAGAAATATATGTATTTTTTTTATAATAAAAATGAAGATTGTAAGGCTTAATAACGTTGGTTCATTGGCTCAAAAACCTAAGAACAATTTATGTCAAAGTTTTATTAACTTATTGAAAAATAAAACTCTTGGTGAAAAAAAACTCTGGACTTTTTTTGTTTCTCAAAAAGTTTAAATTGCTGTGAAAATCTAGATAAATTTATTTCACAAAAAAAAAAAAAAGAAACATGATAAATTGGAAATAAAAGTCCGGAAATATTTCCTTAAATTTTAACTGTAAAAAATACATTTTTTTAAAGAGTCTGGAGAATTATTATTCATTATGCAAGACAAAAACTCGTATATGCTATTATTTTTTCAAATAAAATGAAATAATAATGACCGAAGGAAAGAAAAATATGAGAAATAATGATGATAAATAACGAGACAAGTAGGATAACGAAAAAAATCGAAATAAAAACGAGGAAAAATAGTAATAATAAAAAAAATAAAAAAAAATAATAAACAAGACGTTTGAATTTGTGAATGATGCCTTGGGGGTGTCAACTCACACAGCCATATGAACAAGCAACTGAGAAGATTGCCTTCACGTTGACGTAAAGGGTCAATATGTGTGTTGAGAAAAAAAAAATTTAAAAAAATGCTGCTATAGTTGGTACAAAATAGAAAGAGTCTCAAGAAGCTGTTGAAGGAGTAGAAGAGATGAGAGACGAAATAGAAAAAGAAAAAAAAAAAGATAATGGTGAAAATAATAAAAAAATAAAAAATAAAAAAAAATGTGGTCCAGTCTCTCCACTTGTAGCAGGCACCTTATGACCTCTCCCTGCTGTAGGGTAACAGTACTTCCAACTCTTCTCTACTTTTTTTTTGTCCTTTTTTTATTTCATATTTTTTTAAAAAACCTTCTCTAAGAGGTGAACTTGCAGATGACCTAGTTTTATCGTATATGAGCTTTCAATGAGTCTTAAAATTTTTTTAGTCTCTGTCAATGATAAAGCTCAAAGTTTTTTCCACCCTTTTTATGATTTATCTATTTTATTTTATTTTCCTCATCACGATTGATCATACGAAAGTTGTGAATAATAATTTTTTATATATATTGATAAATTGTATACAATATTGCACACATACAGTGTAGTAAATAGTTGAACTGAGAGTTAAACATGCTTGGTGAAGCAACAAGGCCGCACCCTTATACACCACTTACAACCCTTCTCTATTTTTCATACTGTATTTCCTTGTCTGACGTCTTCATCATGTCATCAACCATCGTTATGTTCATGAAAAAGATAAAAAATTACAGAGAAAAAATACCGATATTGGTATTTTTTTTTTACGTTTTTGCTATGGCAAAATATTCGCATATACAAATTCCAATTTGGATTTTCAGCTGTTACGCTTCGTCTGTCTTTATCATTGTCTGTCTGAATTGTGATTTTGCAAAATGAAAAATAAATAATAGAATTGTTGCTTGCATAAGTCAAAAAAATTCGAAGAGATGAATAAAAAAATTGCGATATTATATTGGCAAAATGAGTGTGTTTTGTGGGTTTGAATAAAAAGTTACTTTATCACTGACATCAGTTTGTCACTGATATTATTTATTAGAATAAATTTTTTTTTTTTTTCACCCACTGTGACAATTGAAGTTGATCCATTGTTTCAAAACTCAATTGTACTAATTTAACAATAATTTTTTTCTCTTTTTATTTCGTTATTGTAACTTTATTTTGTCCATTTTTCATCATTTTTTAAGATTAATTTTGTATTTTTAAAAATAATATTTTCTGTTTAATCTTGATACTCAATTCTTTACTAGCATTTCATATTTTATTTATACAAAAATATTATAAAACTTAAATTTAATTTAATTATCAAAAATTAGTACATTATCATAGAGCTCAGCTCCAAGTCTGACATTGCTTGACTTGTACTACTGAAATACAAAATTCCATGCAAAACATTGGTAAATTTCGTTCCCATAAAATAATTACTAATAATTGTTAATAAATAATCGAAAAATTTGCAAAAATCATTGACTTAATTTTAATGTTAAAATGTAATTTTTGGTAATGTTTGCAGGAGTTTTTGTTGGCAATTGATGTAACGTCCAGTGGCACACCTGAAGAAAAACTTAAATGGGCATTCCGTATGTATGATGTTGATGGTAATGGTGTTATTGACATCCAGGAAATGACAAAAATTGTACAGGTAATAAATAATGATTTTATTTTATTATTATTATTTTTATTATTACTTGTTTGTGTGGTTTAATATCATCATGATAAATATTGAATTGTCGAACGTTATACTGAATTTATCGATAAATTTTAGAGGGCAAATTGGTAACAATTACGAATAGTCAATTCAATCCATGTTCGCATTTCCGTTTATACCAAAATTCCGTGGTTAAATGACAGAATTCAATATGTTTGACCGCATTTAAATATGCACGTATGCATCATTACTTATTTAACATTTTAATTATTTTAATCATCGCATGTGTGAATACATATTTTTGATATTCCATCTCATTTTTACAATAAAATTTATTTAAAAATTATTCAATATTATTTTAATAATATTAAAAACATTTTTTTGCCTTTTTAGATATAAATGTTATAGCAACAGAATTTTTTGTATTTTTTTTTTTCGCATGATTTAAACATAAGTTAATTATTTAAAAAAAAAAAATTAATATTTTAAAAATATTGTGACAAATAATTTAAATAAAACGAGCACGCGATGCGTATAATAAAAAAAAATGTTTTAACTTTTGAAAAAAGTATTTACTGTTTAAATTAATTATAAAAAAAAACAGCTCTAAATTTCAATTAATTAAATAATAAAATGAAAAGAGAATAATATTTTTTTTTTAACAATACATGTACAATAACAGCTGTATTTTAATGTTTAAAAAAAAAAATAATTATTGCAGGCAATATATGACATGTTGGGTGCATGTTCAAGCAATAGACCAGCAGACAGTGCCGAAGAAAGAGCGAAAAATATATTTGCTAAAATGGATGAAAACAATGATGGACAATTAACACAAGATGAATTCTTAAAAGGATGTCTGCAAGACGAAGAATTATCAAAAATGCTTGCACCTTAATTGCCATCAAGCACTAATAATTATTTAATTAATATTTAATACAATAAATAATGATAAAAACTACACAATATATTTAAACAAATGAAAAACAAGTCACAAAAATAATAAAATTATTATTAATAATTCCATTAAACAAAAACAGTGAGGGGAAAATAATGAAAAAGGTTTATTAAAAATAGAAACATTAAATCATTCTTGATATGATGATCACGCAATAAAATCATTTAAATGGTATACAGAATTATTTAGTAGTTAACCGCAAGCTCGTATGTGTGACATGTAGATTGTTAGTGGATTAAATGAGGATCGATTATATCGAGAGTTGAATTAATCGTGTGATGGTTAGCCGACCGAAGTGACTCGAAGGCGTTGATCAAGTAATCTCTCGTGTCAGCTCAAAACTAGTGGTCACATTGAATCAGCCAATTCAAATTTGCTTATCCTCAGCTACATACAATACAAACATATTTATTACAAACCATCTTGTCATGGACTATTTAATTTATCAACAATAATTGGTTTATTTTTCTCTTCTAATCAAAATATTCCATTGCTTTTTTTTTTTTTTTCTTTTGAATATTTTAAAAGGCAGAGAAAATGTGAAAACAATTTCAAATTTTTAGTCGTTTTTTTTTTGTTTTTTTTATATTATTTTTTTTGAATTTCAACTGACAAATGTATTTTATCGAATACTATAAATCTATCTTGTTTTTCGACTTGTTTTTATAAATTATTCAATTTTTTTTCGAATGAATTTTCGACATTAAAATTATTCGAGGTGCAGCTTAGCCACAAAAAACACAAACCGCATAAAATATTACTTGTACTTGGAATATTGTATAATAACATCGTATATCAACAAAGTCAATATTTTTTGTTCTTTTTTGTATTCGAATTTATATTTTATTTACAGTTTCAATATTTGTTATTTCTCAGGGCATTTATTTTTAATCAAATAATAACAAAAACGATTTTAACAGAAAAAAAAAAATCCAATAAAACCCCTTGTATGTTTTACAATATTTACAAATGAATTTTAAATAATTTTTAAAATACTTTAACGAGTGTTCCATCATACAATGAAAAAAAAAAAAAATCAATCAATACCTTTAGAAATATTTTATTTAAAAAATTTTTCCATCTATAAAATAACGAGGATAATATTTCAATTTTAATCAAATTTAAAAAAAATTAATTGACTATAAAAAAACGTAAATAAAATATTTAAGAAATTTTAATTTAATTACTACATCAATATTCGTAATAGTTAAAAATTCTACTTGTTTTTAAACAAATTATTTTTTGCATTAATTAGTGATATATATTAATGAAAAAAAAAATTATAAATTCACACAACAACGCGATTAGTGCGTTTCTCTAGATCTTTTTTCTAGACTTGCATTTATAATTGTAGCATTTATGTGTTTATAATAATATAATGAACGAAGTAAAGTATTGCAATTAAGTAATTCTAATTGTGCTGCAAATAAAATAATAATATTATAAATAAATTAAAAATATAAACGTTTCGACTTGACGCCTTTTTAGCGAATAGTCTTTCGACCAATTGCATGTTCTAACTAGGATTTCTCAAACAACTCGGTCAATATGAATTTGGCTCATGTTCAATATTATTTTATTGTCATTCAAAACTCGTAACATAAAATTTTTATTATCATTATTTCTTGTATTAATAATACCACTATGTAATTAATCAATTTGCATTTAACTTGCGTCGAGTTTTTTATTGTAATTTTGCTGTTAAATTTCATTATTTTATTTTACGTTGAGCACAATTCAATGATCGAGAATAGTCTTTAAGTAGATGGGCACATGTAGATTTTAGGTACATATCATTCTCGCGTCTATTTAAAAATTTATCGGACAAAAAAAAACATTTTTACTCGACGTATATTCACAACTTGATAAATCATTTATTATAAAAAATATAAATCTACGATAACCACGCTTAATATCGAGTCAAGTCAATTTTTAACTATTAAAAAACAATTAATTATTTACGTATGCTGTCTACAAGCATTTTAAATAAATAAATTATTTAAAATACAAAAAAAAAATGAACTTTTAAATGTCTCAACAGCACGTGCATCCGTGATTAATTTTATAAAAATAAAACGAGAGAAATGCAACTATGCGAGCATAATAACAATTGATAAAATCACAATTTTGATAATACGAAAAAAAAAAAGAAAATTATTATTTAAAAATTATAACAAAGGAGGATTTATGAAAATATTAAAATGAAAGTTTAAACAATTAAAACAATGAGTTATATTTCACACAATAGAAAGTCAAGCATTGACAATCGAAATAGTAAAAAAAAAATTAAATTAAATAAAAAAAAATTCATCATTATTCTGACTATGAGATTGAAAAGTAAAAATATAAAATTTAAAAATAATTATATAAAGATAAAATTACGATAAACAGGAAATTAATAAATATATAAAAATCATGAAAATTAAATTTATAAAAGTAATAAAATATATCCGGCTGGATTGAAGTAAAAATAAAAAAATTGCTAAAGTATGAAACGAAGGAAAAATAAAAAATTCAAGTGGGATCCTTCCGTTGAAATATAATAATAATAACGGGGATAAATTGTATCGATTCGTGTGAAATAATAGAGAAAAAAATATTCGCTTGGATTCTAGTTAAGTACAGGACAGTGATAAATTTGAAATCAATAAAATTCGTTGGCCAATGTATCTGCTTATTTCCTGAATTTTCCGGATAAACGTGTTGGAATATATGTAACAGATTTCACCTAAAAAAAAATTAATAGAAAATAAAATTACAGCTTTGTGAGATAAAAAAAAAATGATTGAAATAATATTTTTAAAAAAAAATTACAACAAAAAGAAAATAACGAAAAGAAAAGAAAAACATTTGTCTTTATTAAAAAATTATAACTACGTTTTATATTTTTCTACTTTTTTTGAAATTTATTTAATATTGTGAGCTTTTTTAATGACTCGTGTCTTTATCTCTTCCACAACTACCAATAACAAAGCAAATTTACTTCAACTTAAAATCAACTCGTCAAATAAATTAACGCTTTAATTAACAATTTAAAATGAATAAAAATTACTCATTTTTTCTCTCTCAATGTCTGATCAATGATAGAATTTTTTTTCACTTTAAAAGCTCAAAAATAAAAATATAAAATCCAATTAAAAATTATTTTAATCACCAGCAGTATAGAAAAAAAATCTAAATAATTCATTTAAATTATTTTAAAAATTGTAGAAAATAAATTTTATGAATAATTTTATTCAACATGGTTTAATTATTAATTGAATATTCATAAAATTGATTCTTTCATTTTCATTTTCATTTTCATTTAAATTATACACAATAGTAATCGAAATAATTAAGTGGAATTATTTGTGTATTTGAGGCTGAGATTAAAATAATTATAACAATAAAATTGAGTTAACTGTAATTAATTAAAAATTATGATCGTTGCACCGTTGATTAAATACATTTTATATATTATATATTTATATAGCGTATAGTTTATAACTTGTGAAGAAAAAAAAAAGTTCTATATAATAAAAAATACCGAAACTTTGATCATCGTCTATTGAGCGATATAAAAAAACTATAATAACAATATAAAATATTATTCGTCACAATTTTCTTATTCAAAAAGTTTATTCCTTTTTTTTAAACTATTTTTTTTCACTTTTTTTTTATTTTAAAACTTTGCACTATCAAGCAGAGATATTTCGTCAAATGCATAAACCAAAAAAAAAAAAATAATAAAAACAATGAAAACTGATATATAAAAATGAAAAAAATATCTGATATTTTATTCAGTGTCTTTCAATGGGTAAGCGAGACCCCGAAAAAATAATCACTAAATTAAAAGTTTAAAAAAAATAAAATAAAACTGGTGAAATATTAATGCAGTCGAGGGTTGTAGAATAAAATAAAAGCCAGAAATATAACCGGATAATAGTCAGCGTATTAAACGCATTTGTGTTGTTGAAAGAAAAAATTATATTAACAAAAAAAAAAACCTTAAAATATATATATAAAAAAAAATTAACGAAAGCAATAAATCTTCTCTTATCGCACCTGCTTAAAATCATTAATCAACTATGACTAGATGAATAAAAAAAAAATTAATAATAAAGATAATAATAATGGGAACATGATTGTCATCAAAAAATAAAATTGTTTAATTAAAGGTATCATATTAATCATGATTAACCAATGATAAAGACAATTAAAAAAAATTATAAATGAATTAATTTTTAAAAAAATTTACAGATCTATATTAAATAAATTATTGAAAAATAATGTAACATGTAAAAAAAATTGGCAGTTGAATTATTGTTGCATTTTTTTCGTTCGTTATTTTTGATTATTTTTAGTAAATTAACAAACGAGTAAAGCACACACCCGCAACGACCTTAATGAATGTTATCAATCGGATCATTGAGATCAATTTAAATTGGTATGATAAATCTAAATTTATAAATCTAGTACGTGTCGTTAAGTCAGCGTCAGCCATTCGTGACACAAGTAATCAATACCCGGCTCATATTGTATGCTCGTTATTTTACCTGACATTATGTTTAAAATAAATAAAACAATTTTAAAAAATACACACACAAACGACAATGATAATTATTCAAATATGAAAATTTACGATAATGTTTATATAAATAAAATAAATTAATTTAAAAACGATATTAATTATTAATTCATTGCATAAAATTGTTTATCATTAACAACATGTTTTAAATCTATCTAAATATTTTTTTATAAAAAAATTAAAAATAAAACAAAAAAAAAAACAAATGAAATATATAGTAAATAATTAATCATGTGTTCGACGTGTTTTTGGAACATAAAAATATATAGTGGAATTAAATGTAAATGTATAATACTTTCTGGTAATTTTATTTACTGGAAATTCATGTTTTTAATTAATTCATTCATAAAAAAATAGTAATAACACATTTTCAAATCGACAAAAAAATAATCAATTGATAATATTTTTAAATAATTAAAAAATTATCTTAATGAGAATTACTATTGATAACTATCACCACTGATTTAAAGTGAATCAAAAAAAAATGATATAAACAAAATGGAGTTTAATAATTAATTAATAAATAATCGTATTTTGTATGTGGGTCGACGAAAATGATTTTAAAAAATTACCTACATTATCGTTATCGTAATTATTATTAAAATAAATTGCACTATGCTCTAATAATGTATTTGTTTATTTATAAAAAAAAAAGAAAAAGAAATTAATTTGTTATTTTTTCTCTTTCTGTTTCAGATTTGGGTGAATGTGAAGTATTTTTTTGACTGAATTTGAGTGACTTGTGGTGTGAATTTGTGAATGAAAAAATGAGGAGATGTATGAAGTGTTTTTTTTTTTTTGTTGGAATAATAAGACAACTTTTTATTTGTAATGTAAAATTCGGTATTTTTCATTTGGTATTTGTTTTTTTGCATGTTTTTCTTACAGAAAGGTGACTGAGTGGATGGTGGCTATTAAAAAAAACAATAAATAAATATAGTTAATTGAAAAAACTGAACGAATTAAGATAGATAATATCTTATAAAAGTTTGAGGATTTTTGTTAATCTATCTATAAATTTTGACTGTGCTCTGAAAAGTCAAAATGGGCAAACAAAACTCCAAACTAAAGCCAGAAGTGCTAGAAGATTTAAAACAAAATACAGAATTTTCAGGTTTGTTTTATTATTAAATTATTTAATAGTAATTCATTTAGCTCCAGTATTTATTCAAAGAAATGATATTAAATTTTTCATTCTACTGCAGATGCTGAAATTCAAGAATGGTACAAAGGATTTTTGAAGGACTGTCCAAGTGGACACTTGAGTGTTGAAGAATTTAAAAAAATATATGGAAATTTTTTTCCTTATGGTGATGCATCAAAGGTAGAATTAATATACACAAAATAAATCGTTAAATATATTAAATATTCTTTATTTTTTACATGTAGTTTGCTGAACATGTCTTCAGAACATTTGATGCAAATGGCGATGGAACAATTGACTTTCGAGAGTTTCTCTGTGCCTTGAGTGTGACATCACGTGGTAAATTAGAACAAAAATTAAAGTGGGCCTTTAGCATGTATGACCTAGATGGAAATGGTTATATATCACGTCAAGAAATGCTAGAAATTGTTACGGTGTGTATTATCGAAAAATAAAAACATAATAATTGTGAATATAAAAATATAAATTTGATTATTCAACAGGCGATCTATAAGATGGTTGGTACTGTTATGAAAATGCCAGAAGATGAATCGACACCTGAAAAAAGAACAGATAAAATATTTCGTCAAATGGATAAAAATAAAGATGGTAAATTATCACTTGAAGAATTTATTGAGGGTGCTAAAAGTGATCCGTCTATTGTGCGACTATTGCAGTGCGATCCAAGCGCACAGGCCCAGTGAATTATTTGGATTTATATTAAATATTTGATCCTAATAATATCGGGTCATTATTCAACAATATCATCACTTATTTTGTATATGAAAATGCCCAATCATTATAACCATTTTGTCATCAATAACACAAGTTTAAACTCAATTTTAAAATACAAAAAAATATTAATTAATTAACTTAAAAAGTAATTAATATATTATTAAGTTTTTAAAATGACGTAGATTATTATAGACTGACTTTGTGACTAGATAAAGTTAACAAATAAATAAAATAGGTGGAAAAAAAATAGATAAAACGACAATTGATATTATTTTGCGACAAATTTTCATGTTATTTTACTTTTTTTTTTTATTTTTTTTTTAAAATATGTATGATGATTATTAATGATTGGGTGTTTTTATTGGCCACATCGTCGACGAGGATTTTTGTTGATTGAATTTTGCCCCGATAATAAATTCAATGTCACTGGGCCCAGTGTGCTTGCGCAGACCGCAAACTAGTCTCCAAGACTAGTCCTGTCGCTCCTTCGTTTTTTAAATTTAAATTTTAAAATTGTAAGTAAAATGACGAAATTAAATTATAGGATATAATAATTTAATTTATAAAAAAAGAAAAACAAAATTTAAATCTGAAAAGATTTAGGGAAAAAACAAAAAAAATATTCAAATAATTCATGTCTTTTCGTACAATTGTTTATACTTTACATGTTATTTGTGATTTTTTGTGTTTTTTCTTTTATTTTTCTTCACTGTCATATTCAGAACTTATCATATATTATTTTAGCTACTAGATTAATGTCATTGCACAAGTTGAAAACAATTTATTCGTTTTTTTATTATAAAAGTATGAAAATCATGAGGGAATACTGGATGTGAGCTTGAATTGATTATTGGAAATACTAATGATTAATTCATCTACCCACATTAATTACAAGAGTTATTGACTTTTTATTTTCGAGTGATATTGACAGGCGAAAAAAAAAATTATTCAAGAGATCCAACTTGTGTCAAATTCAGTATAAATTTTAGTCATCAAAAATTGAATCATCATTGAACTACACAGTAGATAATTCATTTCACATAAATTCGTATAAATATTTGTTTGTTTTTTTTTTTTTTCTCGTGTGTAGTACTGTGTTGTGTTTAATTTTTTTTTCTAAATAATTATTATCAATTAATTTTAATTCCATGGAGTCCTCGTCGACGGTTTAAGGCACAAAAGCTCAAACTTATATACATAATTATCATATTAATAATTACTGTGTGTTGTGTTTTTGTATTAATATTTTATTTCCACTAGAAAAAATAGAAAAAAAAAAAAAGAAAAGACATTTTACATTTTAATTTTTCTTTTTTTTTTTCTTTATATACTGGCAAATGAGTCTCAATGCTGGATGAGGTAGAGTTTTAAAAAATGAGGTCAAGTAGCCTCGAAAAAAAAAAAAATAATAAGTTGAAAAATATTAAATCACCCAAATTGCCCAAAAGTCTTTTTAGAAATCTATTTTTTTCGAATGAAAGTGTCGATAAAATTGTGTGTAGTTATGATTGATAATGTGTGATAAGTGTGACAAAGAAAAAACGATAAATAACAGCATGAAAAAAGTCAAAAAAAATTGAAAAAGGATTAGAGGCTATTTTTTAATTAAAATAACGATTGAGAGAAGAATTGACGAGGCCAATATATGTTTGAAAAAAAATTTAATATATTCAATAATAATGTCAAGAGAAGTGATAATTAATTATCTTTAATTGTTCATTATCGATCTGAAAAAATATATATATATATATAATTATTATAATTAAAATGAAAATAGATTTGTTGAAAATTTTTTAATTAAAAACTTTTTTTTTTTTTCTGATTGACATAAAACTTAACAATAAATTAAAAATAAAGTTTCAAAAATTGCTAATAAATAAAACTATTTATCTTTTAAATAATTCATTCATCTTGTTGTTTAAATAAATTTTTTAAAAATATAAAATTTCTTGATTATTAAAAGTATCAATTTTATGAAAAAAAATATATTAAAAATGTCATTTGTCTTTATTACACCGAGTGGTATTCAAATATTGCAGTTTGAATTAAATAAAAAATAAAATTTAAATAAATAAACATTCAAAGCAATAACAATGATAAAATAGAAAAAGAAAAAAATAAATAAAATTACGAATGAAATATAATTGACAATTAATCAAACGATATGACTCTTTTTGTTTTGTTTTTTAAAAATATTTTAGACTTGTTGTTTATGTCTGACAAACAGAAGAGAACAATAATATTGTACAGTGATTTATTTGGTTAATTGAATCAGTTCGATGGTGTGCATTGTTGAGAGACAAAATATCCACGTCGATTGAGTGGTTTGCTAAACATTGTCAACAGGAAGTGAAAAGCTCTCTACCATTCGAAGGCTCGTGACCACATTTCCAATAAAATTAATATCACGAAAATACCACACTTAACAATGCCTATCAATAAAACATGTTCAACTAATAATAATTATTTTCCAATTATAATACATGTTACAAATATATTAGAAATTATTATTCAAAGATTTAACGAAATATATACAATTGCATGTATTGAAATGATAAAAGAGCAAATAGAAATGAATACTAAACGATTTATTATTAGTGACCTTTTTATCCTCAGGAATGATTAGAAGAAAAAAGAAAAAAACAAATATATATATATTAATAAATTTATTCCTTACAAATTTCATTTGATTAAAACAAAAAAATTACGATAAATTAAATAACAATTTTAGAAACTTTTTGTATAATATAATGTTGATAAAAAAAACGAAATACTCTTGATGAGTTTTGCCTCTTGTTGTCCATAATAATTCTTCTGTAGATTTATAAATGTTTTTTTTCTTTTCCTTTCTTTCGCATATTAAAATAACAATAAATAAAATTGAAAAATAACAAATTTTAATAAACTAAAAGGTTGTGATACGATTCAAATTGTTTGGCCGTTTATTTTTTTCTTTTGTTCAATTTTTCATTCAGAATGACTGATGCTTTTACTGTTTAAGCTTTGATATGATAGAAACTGTAATTTGGTTTTTGAGAAATAAATTAAAAACCTTGAAACAATTAAATGAATTGGAAAAAAATAATGAATTTGTTTGGTGCAGCAGATGATGAGAAAATTAAGGAGATAAAAAAAAATAGTGTTATTTCTAATTAATTTTAATATAAATAATGCGCTTATTCGTGAATTTCGTTCTATTGAATCATCAATTTGTCATTGTTTAGTTATTTATGCCTTCGATATTTGGATGCTTTTGAAAAACCACATTAAAGTTGAGCTCAATCCTTTCACAGTTGAAGTAATAATTTAGATAAATATGTTATATGTGTGCGAGTCAATTTTTTTTGTGATCGGATGTGCTACAATAATGTATAAATTAAACGGCGTAATAATCAGTTTATTGTTAAAAATAAAGAATAAATAATAAAATTCAAAACAAAAGAAATTTCAATTATTATATTGAATAAGTGTAAATTTCATGAAATTCTTTTATGTAAAAACGAAATTTATAACAAATATTCGAAGCCTCTTGTTTGTTTAAAATTAAATTATTATTTTTTAGCAAATAATAATGAAAAATATAATTAAATGTTCAGTCGTGCCTATGCAAATAAATTAATTAAACTGCATGTCGATTTTTTTCTGTGTTACATAAAGAAATGAATAAAGAATTGTTCGTTATTTTTTGGCTTGTTCTTCATGAATGTCAATGTAAATTTAATCAAATTATGTGATCATCTTTGGCATTAAAAATCGATAAATAAATTATACAAAATATTCATTGAAAAATTAATAAGAACAAATGGGTTACATTAAAATATTGGCATAAATTTTTGTTCAAAATATGGCTTTATTCTTCTTCAATTCATATTAATTATGATATTTTTTTATTATGATAAATTTACAATTTTATTATAGCGGATATTTTCAATATAAATACTCTATTATTATTATTATTTTTGATTAACTTTTACCAACATTAATGCAAGTGAAATTATAATTTTTTTTTGTGTTTTTTTTTTTAAATACATCAACGCATATTGTTAACATGAAAGAAAAAAATAAATAATAAAATAATAATATAATTATTGTTCATTTAAAGTATTTTTTGATACTTCAAACTGTAGTATGCACGAGTATGATAACTGTAATATCTTGGCTCAGGTTTGTATTGATCCATCAGTTTAACATCAGCTATTCTTTTAACGCTTCTATTTGTATTTTTATAATCATAAAGTTTGAACATTCTTTCAGACCATTCTTCAGCATTTGGTCGATCACGGCTAATTCCACGATTACGTTTGTTGAGATAATCAATGACATCATTGTAGTAAAATTGTCTGTAAAATATTACTTGTAAATTTAAAATTTCATTTCTCAAATATTTTTAAATATATTTACCTGTAATTCCATAGATATTGATAATTTAAATACAATGGTTTGACCCAGTGAAGTGTATACTCTGGTTTTGGTGCTTTAGCAAAAATCGAATAGTCCAATTTTGGTCTTGGTGGTTGTTTTGGATTTTTGGTACCACCAGGTGTTGTTGTACCAGATGAACGTCCTGATAATGGTTGAGAACCAGCTACTGGTGTGCGTGCACGACTTGATGGTTGACTTGGTTTTGTTTCTTCGACATCACCAAGATCCCAAGCTGGTGCATCATCATCAGCCATTTTTTTATTATTATTTTTTCAATAAATTATAATTTATTATTGGTCTGCAACACACGTAATTAAATTACACAAATATATCATAATATTATACTTAACTTATTATGCAACTTCACTGAAATTTTCTATTTATTTTTTCTCAATCACACCACTTGCATAATTCTCATTAAACCAGATTGAAAAAAACAAGAAAAAAAAGAACTAAATTAATTAATTAAAACAAATATATTAATTAATTTTTCAATCAATTTTTATTATCACTCACGCACAAATTTTCATTACCTTTTTATTACCAATAATATCTTTTGTTGTTTTTTTTTCAATTGAATAAGATAAAATTTATTTCAGTGAGGACAGATCTCTCTTGAAAAAAATCCACCCTCGACTACTTATGACCCCAGTTAAACTATCGCTTTTATTTGTTGCTCAGTTTTATGTTTAACGTCTTTGACCCAGTGCCTCTTGTTCAACATGGTACACAAAAGGTGGGAGATAAAAAAAAAATAGTCACCCTGGCACAATGATTGAATCAACAAAAAAAAAAACAATTATCTTGCCACACTAGAATTGTCGCAAAGCAATTCTAATTCGTCAATTTAATTATTCCCCTTCTCATTAAATTATCAGGTTTGTTTTTTCATCTAGCGTTTTGTTGATTTTTTTTTTAATTTTTTTAATCAATTGCGTTGCCATTGGATTGTCTATTTCTACATAACACATGTTCCATCATTTTATATTGTAAATAGTAGTCATCTATTGAGTCTGATTCGCTGTCAAGATGATAATTCAATTACTCAGAATAATTTACCATAAATCACGAGTATCCATGTGTTAATTTTTGATAATTTCCCATTCATAAATCTTGATGAATCAATGAATTTTGTATATAACTTGACATGGTATTTGATGGTAATATTTATCTAGAATATTGTGGATCAAATTGATGGGTCAGGGAGAGATTATTGCCATTTGACAGTGACTATTGATAGATATTTCGTAACACTATTTTATTTATTACGAAATTTCAATCAACTGACACATTAATCTGATTTAAATAGCAACAAACTCAGGGGCAATTTAATCAGATTTTACTTTTTTTCTATTACTCCTTCCATTGCCAAAGTTAATTCAAATAAAAAATTAACTGTTAATCAACAAGCAGAGCCTTCAGCAACTTTGTTTTAACAACTTCTTGATGAGGATTATAATAATTAAAATAAATAAATAAATAATTAACTTATTAAATTTATAAGACAGATTTTATTATTATCCATGTTTTAATATAATTTTTTTGCTTGACAAATTGTTTTTTTTTTAAAAAAAAAGGTGAGATTTAATATCAATTATAAATGATGATTATGATGTAATTTATTTTTGTTTTTTTTTAATTTTATTTGCTATTCAATTTACAATGAAACTAATTTTTTTTTCTTTAATGCTGAACGTTTTTTAGAACGACGTTTTTCACTTGACGATGATTTTATTTTATCATTTATAATCATCGGTGTACCATCAATATTTATTGGTGCTTCATTTCTTATTCTAGCTTTAGTCATTTCACCAATCATTTTTGGCATTTCATTATCAAGCTCGACAAATGTACACCATTTCATCATTGGTGTTTTTATTTTGCCCTCAATATCTGGATTTTCTTGTATTAATGATAATTTTTTTAATTTTCTTGCTTTTTCAAGACGTTCAACTAAATTTTTCGGTTCAATTTCTGGCTCTTCTTGATTATCAAATTTTTTAGCATGTTTTTCAAATGCTTTATTCGATATTTCTAGGCTACTTTTAGCTTTATTCATTTCAGCTCCAATGTCAATCATGTCAAACATTCTATCCTGTTAATAAAAATATAATATAATTAACAATGAAAATTTAACGATCTTTATTTAGATCTTTTTATTATTTTTACAACCTGAATGTCTCGTCGTTTACGACGTAATTCAGCTAAATCCTCTTCAAATGCATTAGCAGCTCTCTCTTTGAATTTACGCTGTGATAATAAAAAATCATCATCAATTTCATCATCAGGTATTGCACGACCAAGACCATTAAAAACATATTCCAAATCATCTTCTGCATCAATTTTTGCTTCACCTAAATTTCTTGATCCTAAAATACCAGCATCATCGTCATCATATAAACTAAATAACTAAAATAATTAACATGAAATAAACATACCCAACGATTATCTTGATATAAACATGCAAATGCTAGGAATCCACATGGTAAAATTTTATAAATAAACAATTTGTACAATTAAAAAAATTGATATATTGTGAAAGGTATATTTTATTTATTTTCTGATTATACGATAGGATAAAAATATTACACACAGGATTGAAGGAACGTCTTTCATCGACAAATGTATATACTTTTATTAATTTATCTATTATTTTCTTCTGAATTATTTTAAAGTTATGAAAGAAGATCGAAAGAAAGATGAGATAATATTGAGAGTAATAGAAAGAAAGAAAGAAGTATAATTTGATCATTAAAGAAGAAGATTAAATAAATAATAAAATAAATAATAAAAATATCTAAAATGTGACATGTTTTTCACTTTTAGATACTTTTTTAGTTGTTATTATTTCTTGTAATGAATCATTTCCATTTGATGAATGTTCATTGACAAATGCACGTAATGCAGCACTTCTACGTTCACGTTTGGCTTGTCTATCAGCCATTTCTTCCATTTCATTTTCTAAATTTTCTAATCTAACTTTTGTTTGTTTAGCTCTATTAGCAGCACTTGATGATAAATTTTTTTCGATATCTGGCAATTTTGTCCATCTTGTCATAGCAGCATTTCTCTCATCATCATTATCACTTAAAAATTTTGTACGACGTTTATATGCAGCATCAGCTTCATCAAATGATGTTTTAGCATCAACGAATTTATCATCAAAGCTACGTTCAATACTTTTACGTAATTCATCAGAATTTTTACTATCATATGATAAACTTGCTGCGTGTGCTTTGAATTTACGTGTTGTTGATGATACTTCACTTGCAAAATCATCAGCTAAATTACGACGATTTGTACGTTGACCACGTATGTCATAAACCATTTCTTCATCTTCATCATGCAAACCACTTGATGATCCAAGGTGGGATTGGATGCGGGGTCTAGGTGTATCAAATTCGAGGTCAAGGTCACGTGCAGAGGAACTCGTACGGGGTCCTGATAAGTCACGGCTTCCTGTAAACCGATCATCAACATCTACATGTACACATTTATTTAACTACAATATTTTTACAATTTTTTTTTATAATAATCCTAGTTAATTTGTTGTTCTTGCTATTTTTATTTTGGAATTTCTCAATCATTCTTTCGATCTTTTATATTTTTTTACAAAATATATTTACTATCTCTGTTGATTTATTTTGAAAAAATGGAAAAATAATTATTTAATTTAAAAAAATATATCTATATAATTGGAAAATGAAATATTGTGAAGGAAAATTTGTGTAAATTTGTTTAGTTTTTTTTTTTTTCAATTTTATAATTTTCAGGTGGTCAAAAAAAAATCCATAGGATTTAATTACTTTTTATTAAACATTGGAAAAGAAGAAGAAAAAAAATTAATTAAATTGATACAATTATTATCGACAATAACATTGATTTAATAAATATTATAATTTGTTTATTTATTTATCAAAAATGTATTTAATTTTAGCTAATTTTTGACGAAAAAAAAATTAATTTAATAAACAAAACTAGACTGCAGGATGTTGGACACTGTGTGATGTAAAAAAAAAAATTTACTAATAAAAGAAAAACACAAATGAAAAAGATGACAGAAAGATAATTTAGAATACAACAACAAAAAAAAAAACAAAAAAATGATTAATTACATTTGACAGTCAAAGTAATAAAAAAAATGTAAATAAATATTAAATAAATCATGCCAATTTTAAATTATTCAAATAATAAAAAATAAATTAAACAAGTAACGTGCGTGGGTGATAAAAATGAAACACGTAAATATTTTTGAAAATATATTTTTAAAAATATTTACGTAAGTTTTTTTTATTATTTCATTTTTTTTTTGATAATTTGATAAGTAAAATTGATGAATAAAGGGTGGGATGCAGGCTAGGATTATCATAAAATAAATAATATTAAAAATTTCGACAATAATATTAAAACCATTTTGGAAAACGACTGAAGATGTTACCGATGTCACTACGTCTTGCTGCAATTTCATCAGCGAATGAATTTCTTGGCTCAGAAAATAATGGACGTGAACTGTATTTTCTATCGAGATGATCAACCATCGGCTTGTAATATGACTCTCCTTTGTCATAATTACATCCATAAACACGTGTACGTGGTCTGCTTAATATTGGTCGAGACATTTTTGCAAGTTAATTTTTTATTTTACTTGTGCAAAATAAATTTTTTCACAACAATCTTTTGATTATTTACAAAAGACTTATGTAGATTCAATTTTGTTATCTGTAAATTGATAAAAATGATAGTTAATTTATTTATGCAGATATTTATTACAATAAATGAAAATGAAATTTTTATATATTTTTTATGGCTTCATTTTATAAGTCGAGACAAGATGAGACTAAAGAAAACTGGAACGCAACGATCTTGTTGAATTTAAAATAGAACACATCTAATTTGGTGTCCGTGAAACTTCGTGCTCAAAATTTCTAAATTATACATATAAAAATACTGTCTTATTCTTTTTTATTTATAATTTTTTGAAATTAAAAAAATCAATTTTCTCATAATTAACTTTTTTTATTTGAATTTAATATATTTTTTATTTAATAAATTTTAAAATTAATGCCATTTGGAATAGTCCGTAAAATCCAGTGACCTTGTCAATAAAATAATGTCAAAAAAATTCAAAACTTGTGTCACATAATTTGAGCCAAAAAAATAAATAAAAAAAAATTAAATTTTAAATTGAATTAAATGTATTTGAAAATAAACATTCACAAATGATTTGCCAAAAAAAAATTTGATTGTAATAACTAAATAAAATTGGCACAATAAAATATGATAATGACAAATTTATTTTGAGTCAATTATTCATTTATCCTGGCACAATATTTCATCGAGCAAATAATTTTATAAAACAATTCACATAACACAATTAAAAAAAAAATAATTTATGGCTATTTGAAAATCACTTTGTTAAAATACAATAAATCATTTATCTGAATTAATTATTAATAGTCGTTGTAGTTGTTGAAATTTGTATTTAAAAAAATTTATATGTATATTTATTGTTAGGAAATAAGACATCTGTTAGAATAGAATATTACGCAACATGGCAAATGCGTTTTTTAAAATACCAAAGACAAAACAAGTTAAATGTGAGTGTAGCCAGATTTGGTAAGCCAAAATTAAAGCTTTAAATTAACGATATCGATTACAATATTATATTTTTTACTTGAACAATTAATTTTAATTATATCAATTAAATAATAATTTGATTTATCCATCTTCATAATTTATTATGATATGAATTTTATGTTAAACAAATAAATTATTTAATCAAAAAGCAGATGGATAAATATTTATTAAGTAAAAAACAAAAAACAATAATAAATTAACAGGGAATTATTGATTGTTAATTGAATTATTTTTGTATTAATTATGGACAATTGAATCTCATCATTTTTCGTTTCAAATTAAATTAACAATTAATTGGTATAATTTTGTTAACAAATTGTTAGTCAAATTGAAAATTGAGTTATCAATTATTACACGTTGTTCATTGTGGTGTAATTAGCCAATGTATTGTTGGTTTAATCGATTTTTTTTGTTTTTATCTATTTAAAAACACGTATTTTAGAGGTAATTTTTTTGGGTTTTTAAAATTTTTATTTATTTATAATGTAAATAATAATTGCTTGCCTCGTTCCAGTATATATTAGATGTGATGTCGACGGAAGTACCAGCACGACTCACACTAAAATCTAAAAGATCTTATTTAATTTCCCACTTTTACTGTGTTTCGCCCCTTCCAATTAAATCACTCCCATTATTTTTTCGAGTCAAAATTATACTATTGTCATTAAAATAACAATAATACTAAAATTTAAAAAAACTTTTTATAAATATTTTTATTTCATACTACAAAAATTCAGAGAAAATGATATTTTAAAAAATTAATATTTGTCAATTTTTATGTCTTTTTGGTTTTTAAAAATTTTTTTTAAATCCAGGTCTATCATTCATAGATTATTTTTAGAAAATCAATTTAATAAATATTAAGTCAAGTTTGTTGAACTCTTTTATGTTAGTTAAATATAAAATTTCAAATTTTTAAACTATAATATTTAAAATTAAAGTTTTTATTTTGTTTTATTATTTATTTTTGTTATTATTTTTTATAAAGAAATATAATAATAGAATAATAATGTTTTGTTACTTTGCTTTTTTGAAAAAATTTTTAATGTTGAAATGATTGTTTTGAAAAAATTTAACCCTCATTTTGTTTTAATAATAAGTATTAAGTAGATCTCGACGACAGAAGCCCAGTTACTTTTAGAATTTTAAAGTTTCTTGAATAGTCATTTGGCAAATATAAAGAGTACAATAATGACCAGTAAAAAAGATTTATTATTTTATATATTTTACAACTGTTTTTGAATAAAACAATAATTAGTATTTCAAGTAATAGATAATTATTTATGTTAAAAAATAAAGAGAATTTTGAAAACATAATTCAATCTTGCAATTATGATATGTTGTTCATTCAAACATGTAATTAAAAGTCCATTGATGAATAAATTTTATCATAGAAACTCAAATTTTATATCAATTTAATTGAGTTGTTTCGATGGCTGATTCGTTGCCAATTTTCTATTTTATTTATTTATTCATGTTTTACAATACAAAGTTTATTAATCATTTGAATTTATTTATATCATCAGATAGCTCTTGGGTCACCTCTAGTCCTTTTGTTTAAATCATTTTTACCTTTCAGAATTTGTTTATATTTTTACAAAATTTGTCCTTTAAACTTCAATGTCCTGTCCACCCTTTAAATCAGGAAAGGACTCGAGGTGATCAAGGACCTATTTCGTGAGTTAAAAGCCCCACAGGACGTTGAAATTTAATGACGAATTTTGCAACACAATTTGAGAAAAAAATTCAAAGGACAAAATTTTTAAATTTAAAAACGAAATTTTGAAGGTAAAAAAAACACTGTTAGTTATTTAGTATTTTTTTTCTACCTCTTATTGATAGTTTTTTATTTTCTTTTTACGTATTTTGTTCATGGTAAATAACAACTAGTAAAAACATATTTTTTTTTTTTTTTTGTTTTTTTTTAATAATTAAATTAACGAAATTGGCAGATAAATTAACATGGAAGTAATTGGCAAAACATATAAATGTGTTTTTTTTTTTGTTCATTTTAGTTTTAGTTAATTGGTTTATCACTGTCAACGGATATAATAATAATTTCAATGATTGTTGATAAGAAACGTAACAATTAAAATATAAATAACGTAAGAAAATGTACGAAAATTATTCATAATGTAATCAAACAAAATTCATTAAAATATATGAAAAAAAAAATTATTTTTATGCTTTTTTAATCATTTAATAATAATAATAATTATTTAAAAAATTATTTTGGGTAAATGACGAATATTCATTATTAAATTTTCATGTAGAAATTATTTTTACCTTGTCACGAATTTTTTTTCATTTTCGTTTATTTTTTTTTTTCGTATTTTCTTCAAGCAATTTCCTTCATTCAAAATCATCCTCGAAATATAAAATCAATTTATTCTTCTTCTATTATATCCAAAAATAATAATAATAATAATAACATAACATTAATATTTAAATTTTTACAACCAAATGATTGAAGTTATTAATTTTCAAATATTTAAAAAAAAATCTCAAAGAATTTTCCAACATTAGTTTTATAATAAAAGTTTTAAATGTCGTTTTTAAAATAAACAAAAAATTAAATAATAAAATTTTTTTTTTTTTTTTTTTTTTTTTTTTTTTCGTTTTTAAATATCATTTATAAAATAGAAATTTTCACACACAGCGTATACTTTTATCTAAAAAAAAGTTAATAATTTTCTTGAAGAAATTAAAATTCTCTTATAATTTGTTCTTCTATTTTTTTTTTTTGCTTTCTTATTTAAGGCCTTTCATCATTTTTCATAGCCTTCTTATCTAAATGCTCAAACACTTTATCAAAATAAAATCCATCTCAACTTCTTAAATTTTGTATATTTTTAAAATTTCTTTCTCTTTCATTCGCAACTTATAATTTTCGTAATTCTACGTTGATATTATATAAGATATTTTTCTATTCTCACAAAGATATTATGTCAAAAAATTAAATTTCTTAATTAAAATTATTATTAAGACGAGATATTATAGTACGAAAAAAATTTACCAATCTCAATAAAATCATCACCAGACTTTTAATTTTTTCTTCTCTCCAATAACTCAAAAAAAAAAATATAAAAAAAAAAAATTATTCCATCTCACTTTGGTCATCATTATCATCACCAAGATTTTATCTAAATATTTTTCAATAATTTTGCCAATTCATTTTATAAACCCGACATTATTTTTAAGTTTAATAAATTTTATTTTCATTTTTTTTACTCGTTTTAAGTAGGTTTTCGTTTACTCTTTAGTTCATCCATATAAACTGTTGATATTTACATGCTTTAAAACTTTATAAAACGAGCCTTTAATATATATTTATTTTTATTATGTTTCACTTTTTCAGTTTATATTATTTCTATTATTTAATCCTTTGTATTTTATTTATCTGTTTTTTTTATTATTTTTTTATAATTAACGAGTACGTATAAATGTGTATACACATCCGACATTTATTCTCACTCTTAATCTCTCACAGACATTCTGCATTCATGATTATTTTTTTTTTCTTTTTCAAAAACAATAAGTTTGTTCACGTCATATTTATATTTTGTTTTTGCCATTAGAATTGCAAGCCAGCATTGTATTGCAATGGCTTTTTCTTCGTCAAAATCAAACGGTACTGCAATTGTTATTGTTTGTTTTTCCTTTTATCTATCTATCTGATAAAAACATGTAAAAATTGAGACACTCTCAATTAAATACACAATACATCTACGAGTTTATATATTCTGTTATAATTTTAATATAAATAGTTATTTTCTTCTTTATTTTTCAGCTATTATAGTGTATGTTTTGTTTTTTGTATTTGTGATTCACCTGAGCATCATATAACCCTTTTATTTCTTATTCACGTTGGCAACATAAAACATGACAAATTATTTCTTTTTTTTTTTTATCGTTGATTCAGTTCGATGTTATGGAACACACGATGGCTAGAATAAAACTGATCTTTTATTTTTATCTTTGAATTTTTGTTATTATAGATAAACTTAATGGTTTTATTTTTATGTTGAAAATTTTTACGAATGATATTATGATTGAGTTTAATTAATATAAATTATTTGTTTGTCAGTGATGTTGAAATGTCTTATGACATGGAAGAGCATGGTAAACGTGGTGATCCCATTTGAGTAAGAACACGATCTAACCATTGTAGTGGTCCATTTAAATGTAGTTCAATCCAACAAGGTGTTGATGTTACTGTTTGACGACGATATTCAGCTCCCCAACCTTTTACAAAACTCATTCTAATTGTACACATTCTTGTTAATTGATAAACAGCCTCAAAACCTTGTGATACTGATTGTGATAAAAGTGCAGCAAATTCTTGATTATTAAAAATCTTTAAATTACAACCTGTAAAAATTTAAAAAATAATTTAAATTAATATTTTATTATAACGAGAGTGGCAAGTTTTTTTTTTGTCATAAATAAATATAATAATAAATATATTTTCCTTACCTGGCGGTATTTTACAAACAGTTGCAGGATGCCAACCATAACGTTGATTGCAATTTGGACTTTGTACAAATATACTTGAATCAGATTGACATTCAGCAAATACTTCACCACCAATATAATAAAGTCTAACGCCTTTTCCAATATGTCGTCTTGTTTGTTCAACAACTGAATTTCTATTAACATTTGATAATAAACCAAGACAAAAACGTTCTGAATTACTTGGATCAGTAAAGCCATCAACAGTTATACTTGGCTGTGATGCATGAAATGTTTCACCAACACGTGTATTTAATTCATAATAACTTATTGAACACCAAAATGCTGGCTCACAATACATAACTGGTTGTGCATCAACTGGACTTGGTGATAAACGTGATAATGACATACTATCATTGTGATCCATATTATCACCATCTTCACTAATATAACCTGGTGGTGGTGTATCCGCTGGTGGATCCATTGAACCAGTTGTTGGATGTGGTGAACCTTGTACACTACCAATACTTCCAACACTTGCTGGACTTGTTGATTGCATACTCTATTTAGTAATAATAATAAGAGTTATTATTATCATCAACATAATCATTGAATTTTTTTTATATATAAATACCTGGATTCCTTGATAGGGATTATTTGGTTGTTGCTGTAATGCTTGTTGAATACCAGGTTGATTACTGTGTCTTGTATTTAATGATGTTGGAAAATTTGCATTTTCTGGTACACTAACGTTAAGTTCTTCCAATGAAGTGTTGTAAAGTACTGACTCGTCACCAGATAAATTATTATATCGAGGCACAAGAATTGCTGGCAAAACTGCTGACAATAAAATAACGTTATGATTTAGAATTTAAATAGTTAAAATTTATTATTATTTGAATTATTTAATATATGTATGACTAAATCTTTCTTTTGTTCTTTTTTATTTAATTATTATATGATTGACTTATTTGAAATTTAATTCATTACCATTTTGCTCGGTGTGATTATTATTTGATGGACATACACCAGGCGTTTGTATTCTCTGATAATGATATGGATTTACACAAACTTCATCACGTTTTTGAGTAAATGCATATTCACAATGTTCTATAGCACGTAATTCATGATGTGATTGTAAATCTGGCCAACGCCAAAGACGACAATAAATAACATGGGGAAGTCCTTTTCCACGACCACCTTGAACACCGTTATCACCAACACCACCAGGAGTAGGCCTTTATCGTTATAAATCAAAGAAAAAATACAAAATTGATATTTATTAAATTGAATATTAAAACATTTAATTATAGGTAATACAATTTATATTTAAATTAGTGAAGAATATAAAAATAAATATTTTTGGTAGAAAAAAATTTAAAAAAAGTTTATTTAACTCAATGGAATATCTTTGATCTTGCCGAGACTCATGTTCTCTTCTCTCGAAATACCAAAAGATTTTTATTTTATTTTCTTCATTTCGTACATTCATTCATTCATTTTTATTTTTTTAAATTTTATTTTCGTTCAGTTGGATTGGTGTTTTATTTTATGTTTTAAAAAGTGTCAGCGAAATGAAAAAAAAAATAAATTTATTCTCTTATTTCAAGGGGCATTTCGACAATGAAACAAAGAGCCTTAGGAACAAGCTCCAATTTCGATTGGACCACATTGAAGCTACAAGGCCACTTGTACATATAAAATAGAAAAAAAAAAATTAAATTAAGAAAGACCTATGTAGGTATACCTAAAATACTGCTAAGTAAATTTAATATTTGTTATTTGAAAAAAAAAGTAATTAAAAAAGCTTTAAAAAAATATTAAACAATTGTGTCAGAGTTGTTTAATTTACGAGCTATATTTTTAAGAATATCATGACTCATTTTTTAAATAAACAAATATATAAACAAGAATTATATTCTCTTATCAAAAAAAAACAAAAAAAAATTTATTTCATTTTTATAGTTTTCTTAGAATATTAAGCAATAAACTTTTGTTTTTTTTTTTATATTTTAATTTCAAAATCAAGCTTATTATTATTCAGTTTATTTAATTTTAGAGATCCAATTTTTATTATTTATAAATTTGATGAGACTGGCTAGTCCACTTGGATCAATATCGTCTGAAAATTGGTCTTTTTTAAATTTAATTTTGGAGTAACAATTATTCATAGTTGTATGATAAATTGACAATTCTATTTAGAAATAAAACTTGAGTCTTTAAATTATGTATAAAAAAAAATAAAAAATATTAAAATAAATTATAAAGATTGTGTTGTACGTGGTCAGTTTCAGGATAAACAGGACAAATGACTCGACATTTAAATATAACGTCAGATAGTATGATTATTGTTTTGTAAATATTTATTTTATTTTTTAAAATTACAATCACATGATTATGTGCAATATGCAATAGCTTATGTAATTTATTTTATAAAACTTTATATACTTTTTATATA
>JAPYYR010001276.1:0-20567 GCA_030523065.1 Aphidius colemani | reverse complement strand
TAAACAATATTTTAAAAATTCATCAGACAAAAAATAATACATTTTTAACATAATAAAACAAATTTTATAAATGTTTTTCTTATAATTTTTATTAACCAACTCATTTATGTATTTTATTTGCACTCTGGACTGCTAATTATCCAACTTAAATTATAAATAATTCATCATTGAATCTGTACATGTTTGTAATATAAATTTTCATCCAATTATAGTACTTTTTGTTTAATTAAATATTACAGCAGAATTATTTATATAAAATAAGACTATTTTTTTTTTAGACGAATAATAAAATGAAATTATTTGTAGATGGTTTATGACGTCAATGTGTCATTGATGTTATTGAATTATCAGTCGAGGATACATTTATACTTTTTTTATAAATTCAAAAGTTTATAAAAAAATAAATAGTGATTTTCTTTTTTATAAATAGTAGTTTTACTAAAATTGGTATTAAAAAAAAATTCAATTGCTATTTTCTGTTGGATTTATTGATATAAAAGCGTAAAAAAAAATATATTATTTATTGATTTTAAATAATTAAAATGATTTTAATTGAGTATCAAAATTATGCATAATTATTTTACTTTTATAACAATTAAATGTTAGTAATTTTTTTTTTTTTTTTTTTTATTATTAATACAATATTGTATAGTTTTTTTTTTTATTTTTATATTTGATTATCTTCAATGACGTATTTGATGTATAACAAAGTCGTTAGATTGAATTGAATGAGGTCTTTGATACGTCAACTCAAGAAGATAGGTAGTTACTTTATTGTCATGACGTTTTTTTAATCATTAAATTTGTCGATATAGTTTTTAGAGCTGTATTACGTCATAATAAATATAAAATTGACAGCTGGTATGGATGTGCCAGAAACTGAGGCTAACCAACCGTTTTGTCTCGTAACCTTTAACGTCCGGTCGATGTCCGTCTGCAATAGTATATTTTATTATTTTTTTTTTATTCACTATAATATAGCCTAGTGAATACACGTATATTACAATTCAAAATATTATAAATTTATTTGAATAATTATTTATACCCCTTTTGCCACTTTCACTCAGATCATTGACATATTCCCTAATTTTTTTTCTTACAAATTTTTATTATTATAATTTTTATTTACTCCAACTGCCATGAAATATTTGTTATTATTTTTTAAAATAACATCAGACAAAATAAATTTATTATTTTAAATTATTTTACTTCATTTAAATGCTGTTTTTATTACTATTTTTACAGGGAAAATAAAAAAGGAAAGATTTTTCAATTCAATATTTATTTATTCATTAAATTCATTAAAACTTTGTGTGATACTTGTATAGTTTTATTTTTATTTTTATCACTGATAATAATTTGCAATTTAAATAACATGATAAACGTGAGATTCACTAAAAATTCAAGAGTTTCAGTGTTTAGTAATTCAATTATCCTAAAACCTTTAGCAAATAAAAATAAATGGAAACAAACAAAATGAAAAGAGAAATATCAATTAAAAAAAACTTTATATCGATATTATTATTAACAATAATAATAAATTAAAAGGTTAATTTTAAATTAAGAAAGCCATATGTGTTTATAGTTGAAAACCCTGTTGCGTTTTCATATGTACGCTGATAACGATAGCCGTCGAGTACACAGTATGTGCGTGTCTGACTATTGTTTGACTTGTTCTCCTAGCTGGGTGTTGTCGTCGAGTACTTTCAAACAAACTCGACCTTTTCTCAAGTTTTTCATCATCACATTTTTATCACATGCAAACATTTTATACTTTTTTATAAAAAATATTATAAAAAACAAAAAAAAAATTCAACTTTCAACAAGCAGATGTGCCTTTTTTGTTTTCTCAAAGTTAAAATTTTACCATAAAAATACCAGACAAAAATAGAATCAATTTATACCCAACTAAATTTTATAGAATATAATTTAGTAGATAATAATTTTGCATATAAATAAATGAGTAAAAAAAAAATTAACATTTATATTTATTTTTTTATAAAAACTTAAGGGAAGTCAGGGTCACACAGTGGTGAGTAAGTACTCTATTTTTTTATATTTTTTTATATTTTTTTTCCCACGATTTGCTCATCTCCGACGTGGTGACGTCACACAACCCCCTTATGAGGGGTGCGACCTGCGATATTGATTCAATCCCCACTCAATCAACAATGGTTTCATTCCATTCACAAATAAATTCCGTCTTTGTTGGATGTTTTTCCACTCCTCAAACTCTCAAACTCTCTTTCTCTGAATAAATGATTTTATTTCGCTCTAATATACTATTTATAAATATATTATAAACATAGTCTATTAATCCATCTTTTGTCATGTCTTTTTTTAATAATTTTAATTCCACATTTGACCCTGAAGTTGATGTATAATTTTCTTGATCTTTTATTCAATGTTTATTCACAAAAATCATGATAAAGATTTTTGTATTTATTTATATTTATTGGTTTTGGTTTTATGATATATTTAATGTCTCAACAATGTACATGTATATTTATGTTGTTGGCACAAGAGAATCTCTTGAAACATTGTTAATGCTGACATCATTGAATCAGGCTAAACATATTAAGTGTACTCAAGAGTGCATTTTCGTACAAACAATATGAGTATAATATGCTGAAGGAAATATACCAGGGTCGTGTTAAACTGTCGGGTTACCCACGTGTATTATATTTGTCCTATAAAAACACACACATTAACTCTCAATGTGCATTAGTTAACATTGAAAATTATGTTGGCTTTAATTTTATTTATATATACAATAATGTTGTTTCATCTTTTGTAATTATATTTTATTTACTCAAAACAAGTGCTATTTAAATGTCAATAATTAAACAAACAATTTTAAATTTTTTAAATTTTTTAAATTGCTTTCAAGGCACAAGTTTTTTTTTTCCATTAAATATATACTATAAATTTACAATTACAATTTATTAACACTCCTTCTATGCATTTATTCAGGCAGAAAGACGAAAAAAAAAAATGAACACAACAAATGTACTTTTAAGTATATAGGAGTATAACTTTTTTTTATTTTTCATTTTCTAACATGAAAAATCTTTTTAAACAATAAAACAACATAACAAAAACAAAAGTATAATAATAATAATAATAAAAGTGATAAAATCACTTGATATATTTATAGCTAAAAAGAGCTTTTTTTTAAATAAAATTTTATCAAAAGAATTGATGAGATAAAATAGTCTGATATAACTTAATAATAAAATGAGAAAAAAAAAAACGTAAAATTGCATAAAAGTTGAAAGCTGTGATGAAAATTAATTTATAAAATTAAAAGTTGATTTTATATATATAAAAAAGAAAAAAAAATAAATAAAGTAAAATGAAAAGAAAAAATAATCCAAGTAGAGTAGATCAATTTGCGTGGAGACATTTATGACGTATTGAAATAAAAGTAAAATAATAATAACAAGATTTAGACATTTGTGAGGGAAAATAAAAAAAAAAAAAATTATATGTTGATGGTTTGTATCACAGGTGTGTGTTATACAGGTATAAAGTATAGCAAGTGAGTTGAGAAAGGATGAATGAATCCCGGGGTTTTGGCGCAGCTCAAGTCGAGGCCTCGATATGAGAGCCTCGACGCAGCTAGGGTGTGCCAGGAGATGGCCACTGTAGACGAGCCTGTGGGTGGTTCAACGGGGGACAAGAGAAATTATTAGTGATAGCAAAGGAATAAGAGGGGAAAAGTGCCAGGGCTTCGCCGAGGCTTGAAGGATTCAAAGAGAGGGAGCTTTTGCGACTGGGAGCTTTTTAGTTTTGACGTCATCGTTCAAGGCCGTGTACGATCGTTACTATTGCTGCTGCTGCGACTGTCGTTGTTGTCATTTTTTTTTTTATTTTATATTTTGTTATTGTTTTTTTTCACTATAAATATATCATTTATATGGTCTTTTTTATTTTTTATAAACAAAAACTAATTCGTTATTATTTTTTTCAGTCAAAAATATCTCGTATATGACAATGTGTTCAAATCTGAATCAAAAATATTCATAGAGACAATATTTAAGTCATTTCCCATGAATGCCTGTGAAGATATTTGTATATATGAGAATAAAAAAATTAAATGTAACGAAAAAACGTATAGAAATATTTGTAAGTATCAAAGGGGCTGTTGCGGAAGGGAGAATAGTATTAGTGTTGAGGTTGAGAGGTCATACGCGTTTTGCTCACTTGTGGATGAAAGGAAAAAAACCTGGCAGGAAGTGGAATATATTTTTTTTTTTTATTTTATATTTTATCTTGAAGTATATTACACATTTATATTTATCCCGTTATTATATCTGATGGATTGACAATATGAAAAAATATAAAATAAAAAAAAAAAAAAAAGCTTTTTATTGATTAAAATTATTTTAATTATTTAATTTAAATATTCAAATTATTTTTTAAATATCATTAGATTATACTAACAATTCAAAGAACTGATATGAAACTTTTTCTTTCTTTTATTTAATTTATTTTTTATTTTCGTTTACTTGTTATTATAGACCATGCCTGACACGTCGTTCTTCTAAATCTAATTGCCATTCTGGGCATTTTGGGATGTTCGTTTTGCCAACTGAATATTAACGACCCTTCAGATCATGGCCCTAACTATAATTTTTTATTTTCAATGCAAAAAGTATATCTGTAGAGATGTAGACATCGACAAGGGTGAAATAAAGTTATTTTAAAAAAATAAAAGAAGAAAAAAAAAACAAGACAACTAGTTGATCTTGTGGCTCACGTTTGAATATTTTTAACAAAACCTCAAGTGTTTTTTCACCCTTACAATTTATAAATCAAGAAGATGCTAACTTTTTTTACTTGTGTGACTAACAAACACATTGAATAAAATCTTTTACTTTAGCTTTACATCCTAAAATTAGATTTGTCACCAATTTTCCTCTGTTTTCTTTCGAGTTTCATTTCACCCTTGGAGTTTACATTTTTATTTTATTTTTGTCATGTCGATGCTGTAATAATATACAAACTTTTATAAATAAAAAAAAGACATATATCCTTGTAAATAAGCCCTTTCAATTTCAAGCAAAGGGTTACATACTTTTTTGCCGTTGAATTATTCAAAAAAAACCTTTGAAATTTTTCTAAAAAAATGTTACTTACGCTCTTCCGTTAATAATGAAATGATAATTTTAAAATAAATCGATTTTCTTTTTTACATATTCTATATACGTACTTGTACTCTTTCATATAAATATATGATTTTTTTTATTTTTAAGGAGGTCAACTACGTTTTGTTCCGCGTAGGTGTAATCGTTGAAAAAAAAAAAATCAAATTTTGGCAACGTTTCATGTTTCATTCATGACTCAAGTGCCCTCAACATATATACATACAAACATGTGTCCACGTTCATAAAATAGACTCGAATATATAAAAAAAAAAATACATAGATGTTCTATCAGACAGCATATATAGATTAAAGGATTCATCAATAATATACCAATTTTTTTTTAGCCATCTCAACCACTTCTAAATATAATAAAAAAATAAAAAATATATTTATCTCGTATATCTAATAGAGTTTTATTAAAAAAAAATACGATGGATAATTTATCTTTATGATTAATGATTCATCCGTCAATTAATCAATGCTATAATATATATAATAAAATAAATTATAATACTGAATAATATTATTTATAAAATTTTACAAATTTAAATTAAAAAACAATTTTTATGTTACAATTTTAAATAGACTGGTGTATTTTGGATAACAGTTTGTGGTAGACAAAGTATATTGATTGAGTAATTATGATAAAATCGTATCGTTTCATGGTTAATCCTATTATCACCTGTAGAAAATCAAATTTCGTTTGGTGTAATGGAGAAAGTGTTATTTTCTCATTTACTATCTAACTATCTCAACTCAAAATTACTGATATATTATATTACAATGAAAATGTAATTACTATATAAATTTTAGAGCTTTATTTTTATAAATAATCAAAATCTAGTCATTTATAAATTTGTTTGTACAAAACTTTTAAAGATATTGATTTTAAATTATAATTGTGAATTTTATTTTTAATAATAAAAATGTTTCAGCATTTGTGATTTTATAGCTTTTCTTTATGATGATATTGTATGTATTATCATATCGTGAAATAACATGACATGTGAAATCAAAATATAATAAAATGACTTGTAATTCATGACAGATATGAAATTCATATATAATATTAGACAACGTTAAATAATTTTGATATTTTATGTGAAATGTTAACCAAATACTGACAAAATAATACACATAAAATGTACAATCATTCACATGGACAATGTCCTTTATCATGAAATATTATGTAACTGAATTGAAGCCATTTGAACATAAATTATTATTTTTCTCATTTTATGATGATAAAAAAATCATACACAAGTATATAAATGATATTTTGAAAATATATATTTATGAAATATCAATATATTTATGCATACGATATTGGTATTTCAATAATATTTATTATTTTTTTTTGCATTTATGAGATAAATTTGAAATACTCAACCGAAATGAAAATAGAAAACTGAATGATAGCTGATCCCTAAATATTCGAAAAAAATAAAAAATAAAATAAAATAATTGTTTAACTTGTTGAAATAATGTTTACTATATCAATAATAAACAAAAACATTGATTTTTTATAACAGAAAAAATTAAAACTCAATAGAAATAGCGCATTCGTGAATAGGTAAATTTCGATCATAGAGGTACCCTGTGTGGGCCAATTTCTAAATATTCAAAAAAAAAATACTAAAACATTGTTTAAATTGTTGAAATAATGTTTTTATTTATTATTATTGTTGTAATTAACATTCCAACAATTTCAACAATAATTTAGTAATTTTTTAATTTTTTTTTTCGAATATTTAGGAGTTGGCCCACACAGGGTACCTCTATAATCGAAATTCACCTCCACAGATTCGCTATTTCGATTGAGTTTTAATTTTTTCTATTAAAAAAAATTAATGTTTTCATTCATTATCATTATTTTAAACAACAATCCAACGTTTTAAACAATTATTCAGTGATTTTTCTCATTTTTTTCGAATATTTAGGAATTCACCCACACAGGGTACCTCTATAATCGAAATTCACCTTCACCGATGCACTACTCCTATTGATTTCATCATAAAACAACATTGTTTTATGAAAAATATTTCAATTTTATTCATACATCACGTTTGTTTTATATATATTGTTTTATTCTTTTTTTTTTTTTTATTACATTTATTTATATTACCAGAAAATTTGTCATTGGTGGGCGTGTGCTGATGCTGCTTCAATACCTCCTCTCTTATTTGCAAATAAATATATATATTAACGCCTACAAGTTTGTATTTTATGTGTCTTGTAGTATCCGAATACGCATTCTAGGTCGGGGTGAACTGAAATTCATTCCGCTTAATACAATTATCTGTAAAAGTCCCTATGTATAAATATAGTGTTGTCAAGATGATCTTTTAACATCATAAAATTGTTTCTTTTCTTTCATTTTATTTTCAATTTTATTTATATTTTTTTTACGTAGGAGTTTAGTGTCAAAGTTTAAATTGTAATGTATATTTCTTTTTTGTTCTTCAAATAAATATTATTAATTTAATTTAAAAATAAAATAAATTGAAAAAAATTTCCAAGATGTTGAGCTGTAAATTATAATATACAATTGAAAGAAATGGCAAGTGAATAAAGTTAAATGAAATAAAAAATATATAAATAAAATAAATGAAGTAGATTATTAAGAAAAAAAAAAAAAAAAGATTAAAATTTAGTTGATGATAAAGTGTCATCTATAGGAAAATTGGTATGTACGTCAAGGAAAATTGAAAAGGCGGAAGTCCAAGTGTTTGTATAACGAACACGAGAATATTATAAATTAAAAAATAAAAAATAATTTATATATATGAAGAAAAGTGGGGAATAAAAAGCTGTGCTTGCAAGGGGATGCGCATGGCTTTAAAATGATGATAAATATCGCGCAGCGTGGGTTTTAGTTCTGGTGAGGGCGCCAGCCTGCTCGCTCTGGTTAAACTACCCCAAACTGTATCATCTCTACCCCGCCGTTCACCACCTCTTTTACGTGTATTATATCCCGGCTGGTGCGGACCAAAGTGCCACCACTACCCCTAATATACAAAGAGACATTCTTACTCTCTGCTCCAGCACCTTCAACTCAGCTGCTGTTGCAGATTGATAAAATCTCTTAAACCATAAATATATATACACAAAATTTATATTAAAATTGAAAATTCATCAAGACATTTAACAAATATTATTTATAAATTTCATTCAAAGTTTATAATTGTGGGATTCTAACTAACTGTACAAATTTTTTTAATACATTTATTGATAGTATTATTTAACTTTTGACTTTTATTTTATAATTTTTATCTTTTTTCACGTAATTGAAATGTAACTTTAATGTGTCAGTGAAAATTATTTATAATTGTGATTATTTATTCATCTTTTTTCTTCATAATTGTGTAGTATTTTTATCTTTTTATCTTATTTTTCAAACTGGTGATGGTTAAATATATATTTTTTCATAAAATTCTTGAAAGTGCCTGAAGATAATTGTAAAGAAAAATTTTTAATTAAACGAAAACTCGGTCTATACAGAAAAGTCAATGGCCTCATGACAACTTTCATTTTGAGCCTAAAAAAAAGAGGGTAAATAAAAACATAATTTTCTTCATTTTTTTTTTCTTTCCATAATAAAAATGGAGCTTTAAATGTCTTAAGATAAAGTATGAGTAAACAAGCTTTCTTGTAACAAAAAAAAAACACATAAAAATATTAAAAACTAGACTGAAATAAATACATAAAAAAAAATCATTTACGAGTTGTAATCAAAATAGAAAAAAAAGTGCATTAAAAAAGAAGAAAAAAAAAGTTAATTTTGTCCAAGTATATATGTAAAAGTGAAGTGATAAGTGAGGTATATATTGTGATAGATAAAAAGAGAAAAATAAATAGATAAAAAAATAATAAAACAAAAAAAAAGTGCGCGAGGATTTATGCGAATAAAAAAAAGGACGTGGGAGCACGAGGAAAGCTCATTGAGGACAGAGAGTAATAAAAGAAGAGGAGTAAAAGAAAAAGGACGACGAGGCTGTGGACAAAGTGGAGAACAACGTGGAGAAGAAGAAAAAAAACTATAATTAAAATACAGTTAATAAGCTACAACAATCAACGATTGTAAGAAAAATAAATAAACAAATTAATTAATATAAAAAATTTAAAAAAAAAAAAAAAAAATCAAACAACCTAAATGTGAATAAAATAAATAATAAAAATATAACAAAACAAATAAATTATTACAAGTGAATTTTATTTTATTTTTTTCATCTTATTACTTGTCTAGGAAATAAATAAAACAGAAAAAAAAAAAAAAAGTTATGCTATGTCGTCATGAGAATTGCCAGTCTGAAAAGATACTGAGAATAGATAGGAGGTGGGTGGGTGGGTGGAGAGTTGTAAATATATGAGCCAAGTGAAAACGATAATAAAAAAGAAAAAAAAAAAAAAAAAAAAGTAAATATATAAATTATAGATGTAAAGAAAAAGTACATAAGAAAGTTAAATCGTTTGGCTATGTCATCTTAAAATTACAAAGGATTAAAGCGTGGGTAAAGTGACTGCAGGGATAAAATATAAAATTTTAAAATAGTCTGATGAGAATAAAATATTTAAAAAATAGTACAATTGATATATATAGTTATGCTTAAAGGGATGGAAAGAGATAAAATTATTTTCATAAGTGTCAATTGTTGAAATACGTGACAGACAATTTTTGGTTAACAAAAAAAATCGAGCTATAAATAGATAAGCAAACACAATAGCTAAAGCAAAAAAGTATAAATAAAAAGAATAAACAAAATAATAAAAAACTTTATCGAAAATCATCGACATCAAAAGAGTTTATATACAACATCGTTTTTGTCATCAAAGTTAACTGTTTATTGCATCAATTGACGATCGATTTTACGGAAAAAAAAATATATAAAAAGCATTCAGCTTAATCAGCAAAATATTAAAATTTGTACGTAACAACGACAGTTTAAAATTAAAAAAAAATATATATGAAATTTATATGAACAAATTTTTATTCACAAAAGCACAATTTATTCTGTTATATTTATGAAAATTTATTGAAACAAAAATAATCAAAATTATCATGGAAAAAAAATTAAATAAAATAACTAAATGTCAATGATTTATTGTTTATTATTGATATTCACATCACGTAAATATATTTTTGATGCACTTTTAAAATACACCTGTTGATTATGCCGAAATACACGCGGTTTATGTTTTATTATTATAATTGTCATTTGTATCAAGCACGTAGTTAATATTTTATATTAATATAAAAATTAATTATCTAATTTGAAAAAAAAAATATACAAATTCATTGTGTCATGTCAATTAATTTTTTTTTCTAATACAAAAAATTGTTATACTAAAAAATGAAAAGATTTTAAGTTCGTAAAATTGATAAAGTAATGTAATAAACAAAAAAAAATATATAAATATATTTTTTTTTTTATTGTTATTGCTATTGTTGTTGTTGTAGTTAATATTGTCGTTAAATCTGACTATTTGTCAAATTGTTATTGCAATAATAAAGCTATAAAAAGATAAATAATTTAAGAATTTTTTTTTGTTATTTTTTTAAATAAACAGAAAGAAAAATAATTTATCTTAATTTTGCACATCAATTAAATTATTTTCTGATTTTATAAAAGCATGTAATTTATAAATGAAATTGAAATATAATTTTAATAAGATTTAACAAAAATTCTAAGCACCGAGTAAGCCTTTGCATGAAAGCGCACTTTTTTTAAATAATATTTATTATTAATTTGTGATTAAATTAACTGTTGCTTATAATCTGAGATATAGTGCATTTATTTTTACTTTTTTTTCAAAAAAAAAAATATTCTAAAAGAAGAATTAACCAAGTAATGCAATAATAGTAAAAGCAAATATTTATAAATTTGAAAATTAAAACTTTGTATATCTAATATACACGCACATTCATAATTAATAAAATAAAATTAATGTGCTGATACACCGTCCATAGAGATGCTAATATAAAGATTAAATAAAAAACAAAAAATAGAAAAATCAAAAGAAAAAAATATATAAAAAGAATAATAACATAAATTATAGACAGAAAATAAATCAAAATAACGATAAATTATTGGATATATATACATAAAACAAAGAAAAAAAATGGATTAAATGTAAAGAAAAAAATATAGATTAGATAATAGCAATAAATCGTAAACAAAAGAATTAATTTATATAGTTTATATAGCTGTTTGTATAAAAATAAATAAAAAAACAATAATAGTTTGTGATAGATTTTTATGGTCTTTTGATGATCCCCTAAATACAAAAAACCTTTATAGAGTTAAAATAAAGAATAAAAAAAAAATATACGTATGAAAATTAAATAAATGAATGATAAATAATACAAAAATATACATAAAAAAAGATAAAGTATTTATAAAACTACTAAGAGGGTTGAAAAAAAAAAAAAAGCTCTCTTCTTCTTAGTGAGAATTGAAGGTGTTTTGTGGTGGGTTTGAAGATTCTGTCTGGTCGAGAGGATTGTAATAAAGAGCATCATTGAATTGCGTGAAAAAAAAGCAAGGGATCTTGAAAAAAGGGTAGTGACAAAGAAAATAAAAGAAAAAAAAGGATAAAAAAATAAGCTGTATCAAAACGAGCGAACAAAGAAAGTATAAAAAAAAAAAAATACAAAAAAAACTAGACAAATGTTTTTTACATATAGATAAATGTACCTTAATATATACAAATATGTCATAGTCATTTTATAAATATTTAAACAACAATAAATAGTACAAGCACAATTAAAAATAATTTTACGATAAACCAAATAATATTAACTGTATATATTATCATTTATTTGCTTGATTGTATATTTTTTTTAGCACTTAAATTAAATGCACCAATAGAAAATAAAACTGCACCTGCACAAGCACATTTATGGCAATCAACATCAACAGCACCAAGTCACACACCAAGTCCGTTCGTAATAGTTGATCAATTATCATTATTAAATAATTTAAAAAAATAATAATTAACAAACACATAATAATAATTTAACAATATTTAATGATAAATATTTTAAAAAATTAATTTTATCTTGCAGGTTTCATCTGAATGCAACGGAAGGTCAACATAAAAGAAGATAATAATCAGCAAAAAAATAATAGTGAAGTGTTAGTTAATATCAAGATAAAAAATATTTCAATATAAAATTGAAAATAACGAAAAAAATAAAAGCATTATATTAACTTTATTAACTGTGCATCTACTTGATTGGTAATAAATAATTTGAAGATTGAAAATTTTCTAGAAAAATTGAAGTAAAAAAAAGCAAGAAAATTAAGATAAAATTGGCTATTGTTTATATTCCATTATAAATGTGATGTGTTTATATTGTGATTGTCATTTGTTTTATTCAATATACCATTGTTGTATATATATATCTAAATATTTCCATCACTTTTAGCCACAAATTATCAAAAAGAACAAAACAACTTAAACAATAAAAAAATAAATAGAACAAAAACGAGAAAGAAAAATATACATGTATATAAGTACATGCGTCGATGCCAAGATAAAACTGCGTTAAAAATAAAAAAGAATAAAAGAGAATAAGTAAAATAAAAAATAATAAAAATAAAGTTCAACTTGAAGCAATCGATTTTTAAATTTGCGGTTAGATACTTGTATTAACCGCGTAGGTGGAAACAAGTTGTGTGTCTCAAGTGAAATATCTCAATATTTAGTCAGCCATAAAAAAATAATAACAAAAAATAATATATAAAATTCAAAATACCGTTAATTAATAAAAATTTAATTAACAAAAAATTATTAATTAAAAATATTAAAATTATTAATAATAAAAAAAAAATTAAAGAAAAAAAAAAAAAAAAAAAATTTATTAAAATGGCTAAACAAATGATATGGTTGCTCGGTTATATAAGTCTTGGTTTTGCATTGACACTCGGCAATCGTCCATCAAGCATTAATACAAATAATAATATTAATAATAATAACAATATTAATAATAATCAACATTCACAGACAAAAATTGGTAGATATGATGTCCACTATCCACGATCAACTGTCGGTGAAATGATTGTTGCATCATCATCATCTCTCATAAATAATAATATAAAAAATAACAATAACAATAAAAATCATGATTCATCAAATACCGTGCATGATTATCGATATGATAAATACAGTAGATATGGTTATGGAAGAGACGAATCAATACCATACGATGTACCACCTGATTGGTATGAAAGAAATCATAAAAATAATTATGTTAATAGTAATAGTAATAGTAATAATAATAGAAATAATTTATGGAATTTTTCAAAGCTACGAAATAATGATTTATCAATATTACATGATAATTATGATAATGTTATTATTGATGAATTATCAAGTGCAGTATTAAATAATTATTATCCAAAAAAACAACAAAAAAATAATTTAATTAATAGTCATAGTAATTTAGTTAATAGTAATAATAATAATTTGGAAAAAAAATTGAGAGACAATGAAAGACTTGCAGGAACAAGTTATCATGATGATATTATCAATGTAAATGATAATGAGCTTCCAGTTAAATTAAATAATAATATTTTGAAAAAAAATAAATTATTAATTGATAATAAAAATAATGATTTGATGATTGATTTGACTGATGCAACATTACCGCTCAAAGACACATCATCATGGAATATTGATAGTGTTGATAAATATAATGATAATAATTATTATTACAATGATAATCCATGGAATGATGATGATGATGATGATGATGACTCGAGATCGCACAACAAAGATTTATTTAACAGAAAATTACGTAAACGTAATCATTTACCAGATGGAAGAAGAAGAAATTCAAATGGTAATTTACATCAAAAACAACAACAACAACAACAGCAAAAACAGCAACAACAGCAACAACAAAAACCAGCTTCATCACCTTCATTGACATCACTACCTTCAGCTGTTGGTGGAATGGCATCACAATTTATGCTGAGGGCTGCTCGTGGCAATCGACAGTATGATGTACCACAAATTGGTAAGTTTTTTATGTTTTACAATCAATTAAAAGCAAACAATACATTAACTAGATAAAAGTAATGCAACTTTTTTTAAAAAAAACCTAAATAAATAGCTTTGGTAGATTAAAAAAGAAAAATGTTAGAGCTTTTTTTTTCTTTAGATAAAAATAGAAGGAAAAAAAGATTATAATCAGATTGTCTTATCGAAATTCAACCAAAAAAAAATATATAAATTTTCTAAATGTCCTGATGATGAAACACTCAATATTTTTTCAACTCAACTTTGTTTTTTATCTTGCGAAGCAAAAAAAAAAAAATAAAACAAAAAAAACTTGTTCTTTTTTTGATATATTGTGATGGACTTGGATGGTGAATTTTATGTGAGCTTATCAATCCCTTTTAGGATCATTTGTCTATTGAAAAAAAAGTTGTAAAAAAAAAAAAATATAAATAATCCAACGATACAGGTACAAATCATGATTTTTTTATTTACTCGAGTATTAAGGCCTTTGTTGTTTAGCCAGTAGAATTATTTATATATTCTAATAGAAATTTGTTGAATAACAAAATTATTTTGGACACATAAGCCACTAGGGAGTAAATTTACTTGTCTCAATAATGAATACCCTATATCTCTTCATCCCTTGGACTTTTTATTCTATTATAAAAAGAAAAAAAGGAAAAAAACCAATCTAATAACAACAAATTTTTATATATAAATTTCACCATCACATCCAACTTTTACCTTTTTTTTTTATTATTCTGTCAATTTCAACTCAACTTTTTAATACCAAAAACTGTCTAGATAAATTTATGTTAGTAATATTTAATAAAAAAAAAAAAACTTTCATATAAAAAACAAAAAAAAACATGAATAATCTGGTAAATAGGGTCCAACGTGAAAGAGTCTTGTTGTCCGCCCACCTGTCTTCCCATGGGTGAAAGAACACATGATTTAGAGGGCTATACTTTGACTCGTTAAAAATTCTTTAAATAAATGAAAAAAAAACTCCCCGAAAAATACAAAAAATATATATATAAATAATAAATGAAAAAAAAAAAACTTTTCGTTACTTAAAAGCTTTTTTTCTTTTACAAATAAAAATAAATTTCCTTTTTCATTTTATCGTATTTAATATATTTTAGAGTATTTATATAATGCAATTAATAACCAAATGATTATCACCTTTTTGAAAGATGTTTTAATGCATAGAATAAATATATAAAATATAAGTAAATAAAAGATTATGGCCTCAGGTGTTTTTGGTGAACTTGTTGCTCCTTTTCACAAAATACTCACACAGCCATATCAACATAAAATATACACAGGGAATTTCAAAGCTTTTAACTAAAAGCACACATTTATTTATATGATTTCATATAGAAAAATATATAATAATGTTAATATTCAGCTAATTAAAATATGTGGGTAGACATATTATTTATTGCATTAAAAAAAAAAAAAGGAGAAAAAGTTAATTAATATTTTTTAATTAGACGAAATTAATAATAAAATTTAATTAGATAAAACAAGGTCGTAGTATCAACAACTGGATAGAATATTAAATTTATTATTGTTGATAAATTAACAAAAATAAAAAGGTGAGAAAAATAAAATTTATGCTTTTTTTTTTTGCTATTATTATTATTTATAAAGAGGCTAACTGTCAGGTGGGAATAAAAAAAAATAACAAGTGTACGTGGCATTTGTTGGTTAATTAAAACAAAGGCATATTATTCAACTGTCATAACTGACATTATAATATTCTTATACCCTTCATACAGTGTGGTAATATTTATCTGCATATAAAATTTTTTATATATTTTCTCGCTCAATATTTATTGTTCAATGAAAAATATAAAATTAAAAGAGGAGAATAATTGAAAGAATAAAAAAATATTATTGTTCTTATTGTTTGTTTGTTTTTGAGTATATTTTTCATCAAAATAGTTATAAATGATAAAATTTGTTGATGAAGATGAGTAAAATATAAAATTTTTTAACTATGAAAACAATATTATAAACCTGCTGTGAAAATAATGGCTGTTTCCTGATATAAATATATAACATGTTGAGTCAACGTGACTACATGTCACTGGTTTCATGATTTATTAAATGAAAATATAAACCGCATAAATTCTTCTGACGCAAGTTAACATGTTAACAAAAGACCAGAAATATTATATCATCAATATAGATATTTCTTCATATCATTAATCTGATTTTAACATCCCCATCATCATCATCATCATCAACATCAACATCAACATCAACAACAAACAACACTCTCTCTCTCCATAGCATTAGATTTCTTTGTTTCATTTTTTTCACTTATGTTTTATACATCATCCTTAATTTTATATATATAAATTGATAAATACACTTATTTTTTTTATATATAAATATAAATTTGATTGATAAAGTTTCAAGATAACTTACGTAATATCTTGTAACACGTCTACTTAATAAAATAAATTATAAGAATTTTGTGTCTTTGAATTGACCTATGTTTTTCCCTCTCGACAAAACAACACCACCCATCAACAATATATATATATATATATTAATATTATACTAACATCACTAAACATCACCCACGCTTTCACCCTCTGACCTACTTTGCGCAACAGGATTTTATATTTACTTTCAGCGTTCAGGGCCGGAGGGTTTAGTTCCGTACAGGCATTTTTATTTTTATCTTTTATTTTTTAATATATATTATTTATTTTTATATACACAGGTAAATTTTTTTTTTTTTTTTTTTTTTTTTTTTTTTTTTTTTTTTTTTTTTTTTTTTTTTTTTTTTTTTATTACATTTGAGTGTGTTTTTTTAGTTTTTCAACTCTTTTATTCTCTTGATAAGAACTGGTGGTGATTTTACAAGTGCGTATAGAGCTTGTTTAATATGTGTGATGTAGTTGTGATAAAAAAAAAAAAAATAGGAAGGAATATACAAGTGCAATCCTCATGCATTTTTAGGGGTAGATGCAAGACGACAGTGTGACATAAGCGGCGCCACTCTTATGCGAACATTGCACTCGCGCACTTAACTTGCACAATGCACTTTCTATTTACATGTATGAATATATGTATTTCACATGCATTACCTACCTAAAGCTCCAACATATATATATATACCAACCAGCCATTTATATATGCATGAAAAAATTCAAAAGAAAAGTTGCATAGCTTCGCGTAAATCAGGAATCATTAATGACAACTATATAGAGACTTTATCATGCTTTATACATAACAATATCACACGTAGATACTAAATAATTTACAATCAGTATTTTATTTATTTATTCAACAATAAAAAGAAAAAAAAAAATACGAATAAACAGATTTTCTTTAGAATGGAAATTGTTATATACACAGAGTTTTATTTGAAAAATAAATAAAGAAATTTTATCTCACATTTAATGGAACACATAAAATTTTAATTGTAATTATTTTATAATATAATTAAATTACAAGTTAAAAAAATATAAAATAAATAATGTAAAATAAATTTACCATGAAAATTTTAAAAAATAAAAGTGTAACGTGCAAAGTTGTTAAGGGAAAAAAAAAAAATTTTATATCTCATTTTATGATAAAAGAAAAGTTTATGTTATTTAATGTAAAACACTTTTTATATTTTTTTTTCGAAAAATGCATTTATCCTTTATTTTTTATGCACTTTTATATATTTTTTTATTTTAAGTAATTTAATAAAAAATATTATGTAAGTTATATTATTTTTTTTTGGATTACAAACATTTATTTTAATCAATTTTTATTATATTTTTTATATTATAAAGAGATTTTATTTTATATCTTTGTAATGTTGGTATTAATATTAAATTGAATGGTAAAATCTCGGTTTAATTTCCATTTTATAAACTCAATGTTAAAAAGTAATCAGAAGAGGCTCTCGAAGAAAAGCATTGAGTGTGGCTAACGTAGATTTTCTTTTATGTACAATGCGTATATATATGTGTGGCTTTTTCATCATATATTTACTAAAAGCTCAATAGATGCCCAGGATTTTCCAAACTAGAACACCGATGAATCTTTTTTTTTATATTTTTTATATTATTTTTTAGATTTTCTTCCTTGTTTGTCGTGTTGACATTTTTTGTCTTCTTATTTTACCCGGTTAAAATCGATTGGCAAGATTTTTTTCTAAATTGTTATTTTATCTTTTTTAATACTTATTAAAATAAGCAATTTATTTTATTTTTCAATCTTTTTTATTTCATTGTTATATCACAAAAGGTATTCTATTTATTTATTTAAATTATATTTTTCAAGTTGAATTAAGCAAAAAAATAAATGTTAAATTCTTTTTTTAATTAAACGTTGCTCTTCAAATTATAATGATAATAAATTTTTTCAACTATAAATAGTTTAATATTGATCTACCTGTAGCATGTATACAATTCACATGTCAAAAAAAAAAATATAAAATTAGACTGGAATAATTAAATTCAGGTTTTCATGAATAAAATAGAAAAAACTTTATAAAATTATTCAACTCGGATATTACTTTAATTTATTCTTTTCTTTTTTCTATTTAATTTAATTTTAACTTTATTTGCATCGATTATTCTAAAAATATATATTCTGATTTATTATGTATAATAATTTTGTTTAAAATTGAGTCAAAAATACTTAACAAGCCGTGTTATTACTTTTTTTTTTTTTGTATTTTTATCACGCGATATTAATCGTGATTTTAATATTGTAAAGGCAATTGGTCACGTCAACAGCTTCTTAATAGCTTTTGCAAAACAATTTTATCTTGTATCAAACCTTTTCTTTAAATTTTTTAATTACTTTTTTTTTTTTTTAACAAATTTATTATATTTCCCAAATAGAACAACAATAGCACCACTTGTAAGAATTAACAAAGCAATTATTGTGAGAAAAATAAAATAATTAAATTCTATAGAAAATAAAACAAAATAAAATTTTACATGAAACAAAATGTAACAATAAATGCACATGAGCAACTGGAACAATAAAAAAAACAATATAAATAATAAAAATAATAAAAAGAAACCTGTCAAACGTCTTTGATACAACTTATCAGACAAAAAAATTTACCTTTTGTATTGAATTATTGTGCTTCTGGCATTCGTTTGAGCATGTCAATACAAAATCTCAAACATAAAATAACAATAGCAACAATCAATGCAATATACACTCAACATTAAATGACACATCCAATAATTCAATAACATTCAATACTATTTATTTTAAAATAATACATAATATGTAAATAAATTCAATGGGTAAAATTTCACATGTCATCATACAGTATTTTGAAACAATACAATTCATTTATTAATTAAATGAAAAAATATTGATCATAAAATTAAATAAATCCATTGAATTTTCAATTCAAATTTATTATTTTATCAAATAAAAAATTTATATATATTTTTTATTCAAGTTAAAAACAATATTGAGAGCTTTTTTCTGCTTTCCATCAATTTCTTTATGAACAAGTTAAATTGTTAATTCATATTGTTGATTGTCAATAATTCTGAGAATTACTTGTTCAGTTAAATATAATTCTCACGTGTCAAATGTACATTGCGTGATTGTTCTTGACTATTTTAATAATATTCTATACATGTATTATTCTCTATGTACAAAATTACATAGATTAAATATTATTGATATTTCATGTATATTATTATGTTTATTTTAAGCTTTATTGTTCACATGGGAATGCAGTTAAAGTTATTACAACTTTTATGTGTAGATGTATGTGCTCATGTAATTTATTTCAAATAAAATTACATGCCTATGTACAATTTTATATCCGTAAATACATTAAAAAACTTAAATCTATTACAAAACTTTTACAATAATCCGCATTTGATTAAACTTTATCTCCATATATAAATTTGTGATATACAAATTTTCAAGTATATAATCAAATTTACATTTTTTTTTTAATATTTATGTTGATTATTATTATTATTTTTAGTTTTTATTATAGAATATTTCAGTTATGACGCAATGAGAATATTCATAAAAGTTTCAAAAGAAATTTTTTATTAATATTATTATTGCAAGTTTGTTAGTTTCTTTTTTATTTTATTCTTTCTTCAAATGGCATTGACTTGCAGTTGAAATGAAATACAAAAAATCCTCGTGGGAAGCTGATATAACTTTTTTTTTAATTCGAAAAACCCAGAAGAGTATTTTTTTTCATTCAAAGAGTTCATTTTATATGTAACATACAAAAAAGATATTATATTTTTGAAAGAAAAATGTTAAAATTATTTTTATAAATCTGTGGTTTTTTTTTTTTTTAGTGAAACTTCTTTTCGGAGGGTAGTGAAAAAAAAAAGCGTGTTCGGCTATGCAACGGTCGGGCGAGCATAACGGTCGGGCGAGCATAACGGTCGGGCG
>JAPYYR010001275.1:0-22326 GCA_030523065.1 Aphidius colemani | reverse complement strand
AAAAAAAAAAAACTTAAAAAAAAAAAAAAAAAAAAAAAAAAAAAAAAAAAAAAAAAAAAAAAAAAAAAAAAAACAAAAATGTAAAAAAAATTTCGTACTCTTTTTTGTCAAACTCTTTCTCTCTCTCCTCTCTTGGTTTCTTAAAAAAGCACTCTGCTTTTTAGCTTTAAGGAGTAATTTTTTATATACATGTATGAGTCTCTCTTCAATGATTTATTTCCCCCTTTTTTCCTCCGGGGGGGTGTTGCACTGTATAAGTTTTGTATGTATTTTATATAAAACCCGGGGAGTTTTTTGTCAAGTAGTTATACCCACAGCTTCACCACCACCGCCATCATCACCATAGCCATTAGCCACCCTTTCTCATTTGACGTTCGATATGAGAATTATATTTTGTTGATTGTTGTTAAAGCCGTGACGTTCAATGACCGCACACACAAACTCACTATACTGTCAAATGTTGTTGTTTTTTTTTTTTTTTCAATTATTTCTATTTTTCTGCTAAAACTAACAACTCAAAATTATTTTAATAATTGTTTTGTTTTTTGCAACAATGACAATTAAATGTCAATTGAACGTCAAAAACAATGTGATTTTGACATTTTAAAAAGTAAACAAAAAAAATAATAATAATAGTTTAAATAACAAATGGCGCAATATTATTATTCTATATTAAATTTCCACGCAAGATGGTGTCATATGTAATTTCACAGTGACTCTGCAGCTCTCTTTGAAAGAAAAAAGAAAAAAAAAACGTAGAGCATAACCTGAATATATAGAGACTGAATACACAGCAAAAAATTTCTTGTCAAAATTGTGTTGACTTTGTTTGTTAAAGATTACTTTTATTATAAACAATAAATAAAGTAATTGAATAAATAATTAATTATGCCAGACAGTACTAAAGTTGAGACCAAAGTGGTCAAAGAAGTGAAGCCTGCAAAAGAAGAAGAAAAAAATGATTTGGTAAGTGTTAGAAAGATGAAGAATATATATCCCGGTGACTCGCATAAATTGCCCCTACTCTATAATAGTAAATATAGACGAAACAATGATGATGATGATGATGATGACTGTGTTTTTTGTGTTTTTTGTGTTTTTCTAGTCTGAAGAGGATAAACTTCTTCAGGAAGAACTTGATGGTTTGGTAGAGCGTTTACAAGATCCAGATCGTCGTCAACATTTACAATCACTTGAGTCATTGAGATCACAAATACGTGCATCAACAACATCAATGACAAGTGTACCAAAACCATTGAAATTCATGAGACCCCACTATGATACAATGAAAAAAATATATGATAATCTTGATGATAAATTATCACGTGAATTATGTGCTGATATATTATCTGTATTGGCAATGGCAATGGGTGAAGGACGTGAATGTTTAAAATATCGTTTAATTGGTTCAACATCAGAACTTGGTGAATGGGGACATGAATATGTACGTCATTTATCTGGTGAATTAACAGCTGAATGGGATGATGTATCAACTAGTGATGATGCTGATAAACGTATTAATGAATTAATAGTACTTGTACATGAAATAGTACCTTATAATATGGCACATAATGCTGAAACAGAAGCATGTGATTTATTAATGGAAATTGAAAGACTTGATTTACTTGAAAAATATGTTGATGAAGGTGCATATCAACGTGTTTGTCTTTATTTAACAAGTAACGTACCATATGTTGCTGATCCAGAAAATAGTACATTATTACGTACAGCATGGAAATTGTATACAAAATTTGATCAATATCCACAAGCATTACGTATTGCAATGCAGTTAAATGATTTAAATTTAATAAATTCAATATTTACAACTTGTGATGATTTATTAATACGTAAACAATTGGCATTTATGCTTGCACGTCAACATATATTTATTGAATTACCAGAATCAGAAATTGGATATGATGTATTAAATGAAATAATGGCAAATTCACATTTGAGTAATCAATTTTTAAATTTAGCACGTGAACTTGATATTATGGAACCAAAAACACCAGAAGATGTTTATAAATCACATTTAGAAAATTCAAGACCATCATTTAGTGGTGGCCAAGTTGATTCAGCACGTCAAAATTTAGCTGCTAGTTTTGTCAATGGTTTTGTTAATGCTGGTTTTGGTAATGATAAATTAGTTGTTCAAGATGGTAATAAATGGCTGTATAAAAATAAAGAACACGGTATGATAAGTGCAACAGCATCACTTGGTCTTGTATTATTATGGGATGTTGATGGTGGTTTAACACCAATTGATAAATATTTATATGCATCCGAAGATTATATAAAGTCTGGTGCATTATTAGCATGTGGTATTGTTAGTAATGGTATTAAAAATGATTGTGATCCAGCATTAGCATTATTATCTGATTATGTATTACATAATAATAATGCTGTTAGAGTTGGTTCTGTACTTGGTCTTGGTTTTGCATACGCTGGTACAAATCGTGATGATGTATTGAGTTTACTTGCACCAGTATTAACTGATCCAAAATCAAATTGGGAAGTTATTGGTCTTGCTGGTTTATCACTTGGTATGGTTGCTGTTGGTTCATGTAATGCATTTGTAACAACAACAATAATGCAATGTCTTATGGAAAAAACTGAAATTGAACTTAAAGATACATATGCTAGATTTTTACCACTTGGTTTGGCATTATGTTTTTTGGGTAAACAAGAAGCTGCTGAAACAATTATTGCTGCACTTGAAATTATACCAGAACCATTTAGATCAATGTCAACAACACTTATTGAAGTTTGTGCATATGCTGGTACTGGTAATGTATTAAAAATTCAACATTTATTACATATTTGCTCTGAACATTATGAAGCTAATAATGAAAAGGATGAAAAAACTGATCGTAATCATAAAAAAGATGATAAAAAAGATAGTCAAGACAAGGTAAATTAATTTTTTTCTTATTCAATTTATAATTTATATACCTATATATTTGTAATTTAATTATTTATTATTTATTTTTCAAAGGAAAAAGAAAAAGATAATAAAAAAGATGATAAAGACACAAAAGATAAAAAAGAAAAAGATTTAAGTTCACGTCAAGCAATTGCTGTACTTGGTATTGCATTAATTGGTATGGGTGAAGAAATTGGTGCTGAAATGGCATACAGATCATTTGGACATTTATTACGTTATTGTGAACCAATAATACGTCGTTCAGTACCACTTGCACTTGGTTTAATATCAATATCAAACCCAAAACCAAATATTATGGATACATTATCTAAATTTTCACATGACAGTGATCCAGAAGTTGCACATAATGCAATATTTGGTATGGGTCTTGTTGGTGCTGGTACAAATAATGCAAGACTTGCTGCAATGTTACGTCAATTAGCACAATTTCATGCTAAAGATCCAAATAATTTATTCATGGTTAGAATTGCACAGGGTTTAACACATCTTGGTAAAGGTACACTTACATTATCACCATATCACAGTGAAAGACAATTATTGAGTCCAGTTGCACTTGCTGGTATATTAGCTACAATTGTTGGTTTTCTTGATGTTAAAAACAGTAAGTTTATTTATTAATTAATTAATTTGTTATTGCTATTTACTTATGTATAATATATTTTTATTTATAGTTATTCTTGGAAGATCACATTATCTTTTGTACGCATTGGCAATAGCAATGAAACCAAGAATGTTGGTTACATTTGATGAAGACTTACAACCATTACCAGTACCAGTAAGAGTTGGTATTGCTGTTGACGTTGTTGGTCAAGCCGGTAAACCCAAAACAATAACTGGCTTTCAAACTCACACAACACCTGTTCTTCTTGCTCATGGGGAACGTGCTGAGCTTGCAACTGAGGAATACATACCAGTCTCTCCAATCATGGAGAGTTTTGTTATACTCAAAAAGAATCCAGATTTCACTCCTTAAAAAGTTTCTTTATCTTTATTTTTTTTTTTTTTTTTTTTAATCTTACAAAATGTCTCCATCATCGTCATACTTTATACACAATTAATTGATAAAAAAAAATTAATTAAATTTAACATAACAATGTAAGAAAAAAAAAATATAATTTTTTTTTTCAATTTAAAAATAAATGTAATACAATTATATGTGGATTTTTTTTTTTTTTTTAATCCATTATTTTTTAAATATTATTCTTAAACAACAATAAAATCATTGTAATAAAATAATACAAGTTTTTTTTGCTTATAATTAAAATATATTTATATAGCTACCCAATATTTTTCATTTTAATATAAAAATTAATTGTAACTATTGTAGTTTTTAATTAAGTAGTAAAAAAATATGTGGCAATTATTTTTTTTGTTTGTAAGTTGATCAGTCTGAGTTTTAAAAAATTTATCTAACTAATTTTTCATGATATAAATATTGATTCATCATTGGCACTTGATAATGTCATTTAAAAAAAAAAAAAATAAAACAACTTTTCACTGGACGAAAATTAAGTAATTGATAATAAGTCTTGTAGTATTAAAATATAAAGTCTTATGTAATTATTAACAATAATTGGGTTCCATATTTTGATGTACAGTTACTGGAACCAGCACATGATGTGGTGATTCTAAACAAGTTGTTGTTGGCACTGGTGTTGATATAATTAATTTTTTACCAAGTTCTGGTTCACTATTATCACCGACAAATAATAATGGCTCAGCAAATGATTGTTCAGTATCGTCATGTGGTGTCATTGTTGAATATCCATGATCACTATCACCACCAGCTGGTCTACGATAATTTGTTGTAACACGATATGGTGATATTGGTTGTATATTATCATGTAATAATAAATTATCAATATTATTTTTTCTTTTATCATTATCAATGAGCTCGTGATCACCATTAATACCACCATTATTTGCATTATTAATATGTGTCATTCTAATTGTATCTGGTGAACCATGCAAATGTAAACATTGATGTTCAAGATCAGATTGTACACTGTGTAATCTATAACAAAATAATGTTACACCAAATAATAATATAACAACAAGTATACCACCAGCAATTGGACCAACTGATGACCATTCATTACTTGTCATATCATTCATTGATTGTGAATTATAATTAATATCATTATAATGCAATAATGAGCCCAATACACCACGATAACATATTGATTCATCAGTACAGACTGGTGAAATTAATTGTGTTTCACCATCAGTATCTAATGCACACCATACACAACCAATAATACCGCTACAATCATCTTCTTTATCAAATAATTTACAATCAATTTTTGGACATATATCAATTGTTATTGGTGATTGTTGTTCATCAACTGTTTTAGTGTATTCATTGTTATTATTATTGATATAATTATTTGATGATTGTATACCTTGTTCATATGGTGCTTGACATGGTTCTAATTTATAATTTGTCATTGTTTTTTCACAACTATCATCATAAAGAGAACATTCACATGGGCATTCACATTCAGTTTGTTCCATTCTGTTACAATTTAAACAAACACGATCCATTGTACTACATGGACAAAATGCATTTTCAAAACATGTTTCATTAATAATACCTAAAAATATATTTGTTCCTGGTACTGATGACAATTGATATTTAACACAATGTTCACCGTGTATTATATTTGTCAATACATTATCAATTGATGTATTAAATTTATAATAACGTTTAATAGTACCATCAATATTATTTGAACATATTTTTTTTTCAACAAACATATCATGATTTAAAATATCATTTGCAACAAGTAATTCTTTGTGTGTAATATGTTGTTCAAATTTCGTTGTACCAGGTTCAATTAATGATGGATGATAAACAAGATAACCTCTGTCATCCATTAAAAAACATTTAATTGTTGTATCTTTACAAAATGGTAACATGTCATTTAACAAACGTGACATATAACCAATTGTCATATCAATTGATGATATTGCAATAATTGGATCATTATTTGTATGTAATGATACACGACGTCCCTCAGATATTGTTTGACTCAATGTAACAACATAACCGGAACCACCAGCATCAATATATGGTCCAGTTAATACTATTTTACCAGGATATTCAATTGATTTTTTAAACCATAATCTTCTTTTTGGATCTAAATTTGAATTTAATGATACACCTGGATATATTTCAATGATTCCATTTTCAATTGATGTTACATATCTTCTTATGAAAAACATATTACCAGGACTTTCTGAATGACGTTGTTTAAAAAAATTAATTGTTTGGGATAATATTGATATTTCTTGTCTAACTGTTGTACTTAAACCAGGATTAGCAACAAGTTCACTTGTATCTTTAATATATGCCATGTAATTTGATAATATTATTGATGTTTCATAATCACCAACTGTTGTTGATTTATAACACCATGGAGATAAATATATTACTGAATGCATTGGACTCATTACATTACCACGATTAATACATAAATTTTTTCTATTATTATCTGATAATAAATCTAAACGATGATGATAAATATTATTATTCAATGGTAATAAAAATTTAACAACTGATCTTGTTTTATCAACATCATCATCATCAATAATAATACAAATTATTAAATCCAAATATTTTAAATGATTCCATTTTATTGTTATTTTTTTATCCAATTTATTTATCAATTTTTTATTTCCCTCAATGTTATTTATCATTTCAGTGATATCAGCATCATCAATATTTTCAATATCACGTAGATTTACTTTGAATGGCTGTTCTTGTAACATTTCAATACGTGGAAAATTTTTATGGAACAGTACATTACTTTTTTTGTCAAATAAGATTGCACGTGTATGTGGTCCAGCATTAAAATATGTTATATCTTGTATTAATTCATCAAGTTTAATATTTAATGTTATCAATGCAATGTCTGTTATTTGTGTTATTGCTACAACTATTGTCTTACTATATTGATCATAATGAATACCAGACAAATAATAGTTTTCTTTATTAATCATTGGACAATCAGGTGTCGACAATAAGCTTGCAATATCATATCCTAGAATATTTTTCGATGGTACTGTTATTATACTGCCATCATAATTATCACGATAATAATTATTACTATCATCAGATAATATTAAAACAGTACGTAAATGTACTTTAATATTGTTCATTTCAATTGTATTTTTAATTGTATTAACATTTTTTTTATCATCAAGTGTATTTGTAATATGAATTATAAAAATATCGTTATTTAAATTTTTTAACAGTTCATTTAAGTCAATATTAAATGTTTCATTTGAAATAATTCTTTGTGTATTATCAATAAAATTAAATAATTTTAATTTATTAATAGCTGTTGGTTTTATTAGGCCATTTTTACAATATACAAAATCACGTCCAGCAAGACCAATGATTGTTATTAAATCATAATCATTCAACATATCAACAATCTTTTTTGCTGTTTTACGAGCAAGTACAATATCCTTGTCACTCATAAATCTACCATGTTCCATTAAAATAATTATATTTTTAAGTTTATTACATTGTGATAAAAATAATGATCCAATATTATGAACTGTTTCACTTGGTCCACATATTTTCATTGGTTGTTTTAATGATAATGGTATGATATGTAAACTTTTTAATTTATTATCTGATAGCTTTGGATAAAGTTCAAAGCGAATCATTTCACAAATATCAATAATACCCTTATTTTTATCATAATTTTTATATTCATTTATTATTGGGGTTATTGTACTTAATGATTCTTCAATAATACTTATGTGATCTTGTAGCTTTTTGTTTATATTTGAAGCTAAATAGTTCAATGCTAATTCTGGCTCATCTAGGATATTTGTAAAATCAAATTTATCCAGTGTTTCTTGATACTCAGTAAGACCAAGTTCATTATTACCAAGTTGTCTTATGGTCTTTGATAAATGATTGGCAATGTCTTTCATACACATTCCACCAAGTGGTGATAGTTCAACTTGTTTTCGCAATGATCTACCACTTTGACACTCAACTGGGTCATTATCAATTCCTATTGTTAATTTTATATACAAAAATATTGTTAATATTGATAACAGTTTTATTGTTGTAATTGTCATCTCGATATCGTATTTTTTTCATAAACAATAACACTGTCTTCATCGAAGTTATTTATTATTATTTTTTATCTTCATCATCTGTTTGTGTTTTTATTTATTTATTTACTTTTTTTTTGTAATTTTTTTATTTGAAGATTATGATTTAATTATTCAACTCAATGTATTTATTTGTATAAATTTAAATTTGTTTATTTACTTTGATTAGTGTGTAGAAATATGAGCACATTTTTTTTTTTTTTTTTTTTATAATAAATACAACTCTATTTAAGTATTTATTACGCATGCGTGTCTTTTTTAAAGATGGCGGTCGGTTTGTTGATAAAATAAAAAAACTACAAATGTAAAAAGAAGTTATATATTTTTCAAGATATATTAACATTAGTTTGTTAAAAAAAAATTATCATTTATTATTGTAAAGCTTTTTATTCGTACGAAAATTATAGAATACAATATTTTTACAGATTTGTTAATCTTTTGATTCTCAATAGGAGAAATAATATAAAATAGTAATAATAAAATACTGCTCTCTAAAATCATATGAGTACTGAGGTATCTTTATGTCTATACACTTGATTTACATCTTTATTATAAAATTATAATTTTCTAATTATCTTCCAATAAGGCACTAAGAGAAAATCACGTGTATAGACACGAATAATTGATCTCAGTACTGTTATTAAGTTGTAAAAAAATTTAGCTTTGATGTCAAATAGTTTTATCACGAAGACTATAACTATCATATTAATTATCAAACAGTAAAAAAAAATGTAAAATGTAAATGTTAAAAATTAAATAGTCAATTTATATTTTTTCAAGTGTAAAATAAAATTTTTACATGAAAAAATGTTAATAATAATAGAAATTTAAATTTGATATTTTTTAATTGATTCAATTATTGATTTAAAAAAAAAAAAATGAATTAGTTGACGTTCAATATAAAAAAATCAGATCATTCAATAACGTATATAAATATAAAAATAAAAAGCTAATGAAAATATTGACAACTCAAGTATATATAGCTAACATTATTATTCGTACAATTAATTCGAAAAATAAAGTTTCTTTGGGCGGATTTCATAACTGATAAATTTTTTTGCTTTACACCTTTTTACTATTTACAAGGTGCAGAGTTAAATAGTCAAAAGTAAGACTTGCTTGTTGTCGTTAACCATATAAAGTACATCATGTTTAGAATACCACCCCAGCCCTTGTTCAAGGTTCATATTGAATTGGTTCAGATGAATAAAAATTATTTGACGTGAAATTGTTATAAAAATTGATGAATAATTCCTTAATATTTGTACTTGTTAATTTACATGATTTTACTGGATGTCTAATAGCTATGTCATTAGATACTTGGAGGTAACACTGAGTATATAAATAAAAATGACAAGAGCTGAGATTCTTGATAGTGATGCAGCATTATAAATTGAACAATACGGACATTGTGAACTTCCACACACTTCGCAAATATTCAATACATAAGTCGACAATGAATTGAATATCGTTTCATTGTATCTTTCAGGTGCATAGTAGTCATAAACTCTGACTGCTAAATATCTTGACATATTTGCAACTGGATACCAACGCTCAATGGTGAAGTTAATACATGTCTCTTCATTGTCAAGATAATCAAAGTAAAAAAGTACTTTTTTCTCTTGGTAGCGAGCTTTTTGTAAATTTTTCACTGTTTTTGAACGAATGTACTTGTCCAAAGTCTGCTGCTGGATTATGTAACCAGTGGGAATAGTAACATCCAAAATAGCCATTCCAGATCTTGATGACTCATTTGTGTTGATCCATCTGAATAATTCAGCAATTTTATTATTTATTTTTTATTCACTTGCTAAACTATAAATAATTTAAATTAAATTTAAAAGTGTTTTACCTTTGACAACTCAGATAATTGATGTGAGACTGATTTCTGCCATAGAAATTGGGCCTGACAACCAAGTCAAATGATGGAACAGGAGGTTCAGTTTGGAACTTTTTAATATCAACATTATACTGAACAGTCATTTGAAGAATTGCATAACCAGCTCCTTTAGCCTGAACTTTAACAGTACCCCAAGCTTCTGGTATCTATAAATAAAACAAATAAAAATGTAATAAAAAATATTTATCATAAGATTGTAATTGAACGTTTTTTATTTTTTTTTACCTCAATAGACTGCAGCTTTGCAATGTTTTTATCATTTACAACAAATGTTTTTGTTTGTCCAGGTAATGAAGTTGCTTCAATTGTTACTACGAGTGAACTAACATCTCTGATTCTTGATCTAGTAGTGTATTCCATTAATGACTTCATAGCCCAAGCAGTATCTTGTGTCGATGCCCATCCACCATCAGTGAGTCTTTGTGAATTTAGCCACTTGACAATTGCCTCCATTCCAGCTGCTTGATGCTCAACATAAACCAACAATGCATAAGCAGTTGTTTCAATATTTTCTGAATCATAAATATAAGGCAATCGTGGTAAAAGAAATGGTTTATTATTTTCAATTTTATATGGTGGCAATGGAACTTGAACTCTTCCCCAGTATGTCAAATCTCCTTCTGATCGAGCATTCGTAGCAAGAATTGTATAAGCTTGTTCAGCTGCAGGTGATTGTGCAATTGTTAAGGCATAAGCAACAATTGCAATTTCATATGGTGTTCCTCTTTCTTCAATTGCTTTTAAATTTTTTTCTAAAAATTTAACAGCATTTGCAGCTTGAAGAGCTACTCGTGATCCAAGTCCACCTGTAAGATCTTTCACTGTTTCTAATGTTATTAAAACATGTGCAGTTAGACTTATGTTTTTCTGTTGAAAACTATTGACTTCAAAATTTCTTAGAGAATTAATTTTTCTATCGGAAAATGTAGTAACTTCATAAAATTCTCCTTCTTTTGTTTGATGCATCAAAATCCATGATACAGCTCGTGCAATAACATCTGGATCAATATAAAGATAATTTTCCCATTCATAAAAACTGGCTTCTTGAAAAATTCTAGCACAGTATGCAGTCAGCCAAACACTTGGTGATGATTGATTCCAATCACTTCTAAATAAGCTAAACGATCCATCAAGATTCATGAATGATAATTGACGTTGATAGCCAACATTCATATGATAAAAACTGTCTTTTTCTACAGCACGATTTCGCTGATTGACCTGTCGCATGTGAAGTGTTGTGTACATATTGGCAGCAAAGCTAAACATATTTTGTTCAGCACAGTCCATTGGTAGACCTATTAAACTTGTTGCATTCACAGGCATTGTTGGAAATATTGGACCAACAACGTCTCCAACAAGTGATATTGTTGCTTTATTTGAACCAAACACATAGTAACGATCTTCTGAATAAGGAATAATTGGTGTTTCTGTAATGTTGACATGCATGTATTGAAAAACGTATCCCTTATTGGTCAAATCCAATATAACTGATTGATGACGATACTGTGGAAGTCCATCAGGTATAACATGAAGATTTCTTGTGACTGTGTCTCTTCCCAAAATAGTTGTTGCATAAATTGTTACTTCAATATCACCAAGTCTTTGTGGTACAATTGGAAGATAAACAACTTCAGCATCTTGTGCATAAATAAAAATAAAAAATTGATGTTCACCAAATGAAGTTCGAGGATTATATGATTGAACAATTCCATTCTTTTCAACATGTACAAATTTATAATCTTTCGAGCTCGTAAGAACAACTGTTGCTTCTATATTATACTTCATATAGTTAAAAACAGAAACACGAATACCAACTTGTTCACCTTGATGACATGTTGTTGGCATTTCAACGTTAATAAAAAAGGGTAATACTCCAGTATACTCTAATGCTTTTGGTAGCATGCCAAAGCCCCTTGATGGACTCATAGAAAATGCAGTAACCATCCAATGAACTGGACGTCTTGGTACATCAATGTTAAATATTTGTCGACCATGTGGACCAATGTTAATGTCTTTCCACAACCACACATTTTCATATAATCGTTGAATTCGATTGAATCTATTTGTTCTAAAGTATGATAGATCAGTGGAATTTATAGAATTACACTGGGCTTCATCTGTTCCATCTTCACAATCAAAATGTCCATCACAAGTTTGTTTTACTGTATAACATCTTCCTGTAAGACATTCTCTAAATCCCAATGTTTTATTACAATAATCAGGTTTTCTATGAATATAGGCATCTGTAAAAACAACTAAGCCAATATATTCAAATGTTCTGTTGACATCAATGCCAAATGTTGATGAAGGAAAATAAACAACTTCATCAGGATCACCACCATGAAATAGCCAAGAATGAGAATGTGTTCCATTCGTTTCTTCACCAAAATAAGCCATTTTTTTAATGACATTTGCATATGTTAGCTCATTACCAGCTTGCATTGAATAAAATGCTCTATCAACTCCTGAAAGTGCAACGTAAGCACCTGGCTCACCATATATTGCAACCTCAACTTTTTCACCTGTTCTTCCTTTTTTATTATTTATAAAAACTGTAAAATTATTACGTGATATTCCATTTACTGGTATTGTCAATGAGTCAGCAACAACATCACCATATCTACCAACATGATAAACAACTGCTGTGGCAACAGGAGCCATTTCTGGACTCAATGGAATTGAAAATGTTCGAATATCAGGTTGCATTATATCCTGTCCACTCAAGACAATCGTACCTTTTGATATGACAATATAATTAAATGTTTCAATGTAAAAATTTGTTTGAACATGAAGAACAAGATATTCTCCAACTTCAGGATGTTTTGATGTGGTTGAAATTTTTATTTGTTTGTGATTAGGTGATTCATGAGCCAAAAGAAGTAACTCAGATTGTGCATGATGACCTTCACCATCGAGGAACGTTGCATATATTTTCATTGTTGTTATATCATTTAGAATTTGCTGATTACGTTGAGGATTTTCTTCTAAATTCAGCTCAGATCTGAGATTTAACATATACGACCAAATAGACGGGTTATCTGGAGAAGGTCTTAAAATTTTAGTGTCTATTCTTCTTTCTCCGCTTGATCGTGAATGTATTTCTGCATGAATAGTCATTTGTGAATTTTGAAGCTGACTTTCTCTAAGAACAGAACCATCATGAAAAGATGCCACTAGATTAAAAGCAAATGGCATTGACGGTTTAAAAACTTGTGGAGAACCTCCAAAGAAATTAATTTTGACAGTTGAATTATATATTCTTGCAGTTGAATGACCAATAATGACTTCATCTAAAAATCTGTCACCAACAGTGGCAATTATTTTTACCTCAATATCACTGAGAGTACCGAAAAAACTTCTAAGCTCTTCCATTCGATACTGAAACTGATAAGTTCCATTGAAAAATCTTAAAACTGGAGTGTAATCACCTTCATATTGTTCTGCAGACTTAAACCAAGATGGATAATACTCATTAAAGCTGAAATAACGATCCTCTACAAGAGCTTGTGAACTTGTCATTCTATCTTTTGATATAGATCGAAGACTAGCTTTTAAAGTTAAGTTTCCATTGACTGGAGCACCAGATGTATAATTAGCTTGAACAATTCCATGTATATACTCATCGGTATCAAAAAAAAATGCTGGCATTGTAACATTTACTTCAAATCTTGTTTGATAATACTCTTCAATAAGAAAAGTTTTTTCTTCAACTTGACCTTGTGCAATAACTTGAATGATCCAGTTGCCAAATACTGGTTGATCAGAAAGTTGATACGATAGAGAAACAGTACCAAGATTACTCTGACGACTTAACCAACGACGCATTATTCGTCGTGATGGATCCAACATAAAGACATCAATTGGATCATTAAAAGCCTTGAGCTCTGTGTTTATTGGAATTGCTCGAAATCTAACTGTTTGACCTTGCATATATACAGGTTTATCAAGCTGGATAAAAATAGTCATAGATCTTTGACTAAATACCAAGTCAGTTTCATTGTAAAATGCTTGTCCACCAGTAAGATCATTATAAAGACCTTGTACACGAAGCTTGTAGTTGTCATTGATTGCTGTTGCTGGCATTCGTAATAATAAATTTTCTGGAATATTTTGTTTTACTTCTTTATGATCAGCTGCAATCTCTACACCATTTCGTTGAATTGAAGCACGAACCATCATAGGAATGTCACTACGAAAAACATCTACTGCAACACGGTAAACTTGTCCTGGACGACAAAGACGAGAAGCCACCACAAAGTATGAACTGAAAGAAAATTATATTTGGATTATAGACGTTGTCTTGTTCAGGTAACACTGAATTTGTCTTAGTAACACTTGTACTTAATATACTTACGCTTCTTTGAATATAACATTATTTGTCGAATCTGGAATATTAGCAGGACTTTGATCTCGATCTTCGTAATAATTCCATGGAGCTTTTGTTGATCCAAGAGTATCAGATCCATCGTACCTCTGACAAGTAGCTGCAGTTGCTAACAGCACAATTATCGTTAACAGCAACATTTAACTGAAATCAAATTTTTAACTGGTACAAAACTTAAATTGTTAATAAAAGCCATTTAATAATAGCTATTATAAAAATTCATGAGTGACTTTTACAAAAAAAGCATGGATCGTAGTATTATCTCATTGAAAATAATTAAGATTTCATAGGCGTGTCTATATATCGTTACTGTTTACTCTTTGAAAAGTTTTATTTTAATAGAGAAATTTTTTCCTCAATAAATTGATTTATTTTTAAAATTAAATATCAATCTGAAAAAAATAAATAATAAAACAATAAAAATTGAAAGATATTCAACAGGTTGATGTGAAAAAGAAAATATAAAAAAAAAAAATTCAAACTGACATTATTAAAAATATAATAATTATAAAATGAAATTTTTTTTTCGATACATTAAAAAGCCTATATAAAGGAAATAGATAGTAAAAATTAAAATAAACCATGCAATCAAGAGGAAGCTGACAAAAAAAAAGAGAAAACAATAATAAAATTGCTTTGAAACTTTTTGTACACAAAGTAACATCTACTCGACACTTTTATTTGAATAATTCTATATAAAATACCTAAATAATTATAACGAATAATTAATTAAAATCAACTGTACACACCTCGTAAATATAGTATGAATCACTTTGTTTGTATAACCAATGATAAAGAGCAAACATAAAAAAAACTAGTACCTGAATAATGATTACAAACAACTAATTATAGCTAGCTGTACATACCTCGTAAATGTAATATGAATCACTATGTTAATTCAACCAATGATAGAAATTAAATATAAAAAATTCACTCATAACTTGATGGAAATTCGAAAACAATCTCAATTTACTATGAAGTTTTTTTTACTAAACAATATATATTACAACAAATTTATATAAAATACTGTATTTTATTTAGAAAAATAACATTTTTCTATTTTAATGAACTATTAACGTGTGTCATTTCTAATTGAGACTATTACGAGGAGTAAAATGACAACATGGAGGCCAGCGGAGACGATTATGATCCAAGACCCCGCCCGATTATGCCAGAGTTAAAAAAATAGTTAATAATATTATTCGACTTCTCGATTCTCCAACCAACTGCAGCACACAAGCACACACTTATACTAGTTAAATTCAATTTTTTTATATCTTGGATATGAATTATATATAAAACAAGACTTAAAAATAATTCATTAAACTTTTAAATAAATTTTATAGTGTTTAAACTGTTGTTAATGAGCTATTCTTATTGATATTTATTGCTGACACCACAAGTTTATTCTATACCTGGGTTGTACTATTTTTTACAGGTAGGTGGATTTTTTTAGATACAGTACCGATCAAATTAATCGGCAGGATAGAGTGTTTATAATATATCAAAAAACTTAACTCGGTTTGTATCGGTTTTGTTCGGAATAAAACGACCAAGTTCACCTGAATAACAAACAGGTATTATGGTAAACATAACACCCACCTGTTCTTTGAAATTTTTATATTTTTCAATTCTATAAATATTGAATTTACACTCATACAAAAGAAATTTACCTCAAGTTTTTGGAATTAAAAATATAGAAAGCTTGCTTTTTTTTATAATAATATTAACACTGAATTAATCATATTATAATTTTAATCATCCTGAATATGAGATAATAGTAATAAAAATTATTTAGAAGCCAATGAATTATTTGTTTTAATTTTAGTTTGTTCAGTTTATAATATTACATTACCTCAAAGACCAGAAGGATCAAGTTTCCAGTCCAGTGAGTTTTTATTTTACCAGGATTCATCAACAATTTAATTTGATTTGCTAAAATTAAAATAATTAATTTACTTATAAATCCATATAGAGTTTAATTTTATAGTTATTCAATTGACAATTTTCAACAGTCTAAATATAAATTTTTCAATTGACAATTTTCAACAGTCTAAATATAAATTTTAATTAACAACTCACCTTTATACATATCAACAATTTCAGTTTGACATAAATCTATCCAAATTTAACAAGTGTCCAAGTTTTTTGGAAATATATAAAACTTATTTTTACATTTTGTTTGTTGATATTAAGTCCAATTTTTTTTTTACAATTGTCAACTGTATTTTTACAATTTTTCACACATTTAACCATTGTGAATTTATTAAATCTATAAACATTTATAAAAATAAATTAAAATAATATTTATACATATATTTATAAATAATAACTTAAGCAATGCTAATATACATAGGTATAACCTGTGAAATAAAAAGACTACATAAACATAGCGAATCAGTTTAATAATTGTATCATATTAATTGCATACCTTTGTAATTTAAGTTTAAATTTATGACAGGTATATAAATAATACCTGTAAAGTATTTTGTTTATATTTCTAAAGGTTCTAAAGTTTATTTTTGTTTCTTTTCAATAACAATCACACACATTTGACACACTGACTTAACACACATTTCACAGATGACGATTAAAAACAGATGGCGTCGTTCAACAATATGGCGTCTTATTGTTGTTATTGTGATGTAAATAAAGCAAAACAAAGGCGAAAAAAGAAAACAGCTGAAAAAAAAGAGCAGTATAAACAACAACAAATTTTTATTTAAATAAAGTGTGACATTTTACATCAAGTAAGTACAACAAATTAAATATCTTTAAGTCAAGTTTGTAATTGTCATTATAAACTATGTTATTTATTTGTAATATGCAGGTATCTAGCAAAATGGTAAGTTGTTCTGTAGCAGAGTGTAAAAATAGCACCAGACATGGTGTAAAAATGAACACTGTTCCAAAGGATAAAAACCGACAAGCACAATGGGTAAAAAATGCTGGCCTGGACATTACAAAACTCAGTAAAACATTGTTCATTTGTGAGGTGATAATTAAATTAATCAATGACATAATCATTGTTTTTATTTATGATTGTTATGTTGATTAAAAATGAAATACCTTTTTAGTTTCACTTCACTGCAGATATGTGGGAAAAAGAACGTGTAGATGGAAAAAAAAAATTAAAAAGAAGTGCTGTTCCAACAATTTTTGGTGATTTAGTGACCCAAATTAAACATAGTTTAAAGGATCAACCAGGTAAGAGTTGTTATTTTTTATTTTTATCTATAACTACTTTGAGTTTGATTTTACAGCAATAAAATCATTGGAGCCACCAAAACAAATAATAACCACCTATGATACTTTATCAAATAATATTATTATTGAAGAAGTTACTGAGAGAGAATCAACAACCGAAGATACTGCCGATATCATTTTAACAGATGATGAAATTGATAAACCTATAATACCTGATGAGAATCAACTTTCTGATTCAGATGCTGAAGAGAATCAACTTTCTCGTTCAGAATTAATGCAATATGTTAAAAAATTAGAATACCACTTGGAACGATCTGAAAAACAAGTATTAAACTTGAAGCAAAGTAGACAGCGTTTACAGAATAAATTAAGAAATCAAATTAGAAAAAATAAACAACTACAAGCTAGTTTGAATAAAGATCCGATGAAAAAGATTTTCAATAACGATCAAATGGAGTTTATGAATGGATGTAAAAAATTACCTCGATGGAGTCGTAGTACTATAATCAAATCTTTTAAATTAAGATTAAAATGTGGTATATCTGGTTATAAAGAATTGATACAACAAAATCATCCTCTACCATCTTTGAGAACTTTGAATAGATGTATGAGAAATGCAAGAACAGAAAACAGTACAGATCTGAACCTGGACCTTCCAAAACCAGAAGAAAGCATTGAGATTTAGTACGAGTGTTAATTTTCGTTGATTTATACCGATAAGGAAATTTATTTTTATAATAAAAACAAATGTGATTGATAGTGTTAGATCAATCAATGAAAATAAAAATGTTATTTAGTTATTTGTCTTTTTAAATATCCATGTTGAATTACATCATACTAAAACTATCCTAGTATTACAATTAAATTAATAGATCAATTGAATTTTTAATAAAACTTCATAAGACATACTTTTTGTTTTGCATAAGAATCGAGCTTGCGCATGCTCATAAAGTGTCTAAAGAAAACGCCATATATAACACAATCTAATTATGATTATTTATGACGTGTGCAATGGTGCAATGACACACATATAGATATATTTATGTACATATGTATCTATAGCATTTCAATTCTCAACTGTTGTCAATAAGAATGACATAACAATGTTATTAATAACATATATTTTTCATTAACTATTATAAAAAATTTAAACAGAAAATATATTAAATTGTTTACAAAAAAAAATAATGATAAGCTGAAATAAATAAAAATGGAGCAAAGTGCAAATAAAGCTGTAAGTTGCATTTTGTTAAACAATTTATATTTGTATTTACAAATAAATAAATTCAATATATTTTTTATCATAGATAGAGAGTGATGATGATGGACTTAAAGGTTCATTTCGTAAAATATTACCTGGATCATCTGATGATAATTCGCAAATGAACACATCAGTCAAGATGATTGATCGTCCAGTTGTTACACAAAACAACAATGAATACATGGTGTACCTTCAAGAATACAGTATTCTATCTGAATAGTAATTTTTTTAATTACAAACTCATAAAATAATTGAAATGTATCGACTATTAATAAGTTGTTTTATTCTTTTTAGCAATTTACTTCAAACTCAAGATTTACGAGGAATATATGTAATTCCTTCAGCTCAAAATTCATTTTGTGAGTTAATTAATTAATATGTACATTTAGTAATTATTTAATTAATTTTAATTTTGATTTACAGTATGGTTTGGAGTATTATTTGTTCGTCAGGGTGATTATCGAGGTGGAGTATTTAGATTTACAATAAATTTACCAGATAATTTTCCAGATGGTGGTTGTCCAGTTAGTAAATTATTTAAAAAACTTTTAATGCTATTTATCAAAAATATAATAGTATTTTTATTTTAGAAAGTTGCCTTTCAATCGGAAATATTTCATCCACAAATTGATGAAGAAACAAAAGAGCTAAATACACTCGTTGCTTTTTCCGAGTGGAAAAAGAGCAATAGAATTTATCAATTGATTCAATTTATCTGCAAAATATTTCAGAAAATCGACTCGAAACTGTCAGCAATAAATAAACATGCACTAGACTTGTAAGCATTAAACTTTTTACATTTATAAATTTATAATTAGTATGATATTAAGAATGTATTTTTGTTCGTTTAGATATGAAAATAATATTGAATTATATCGTGATCGTGTTAAAGAATGTGTTCAAAAAAGTATTGATCGTGTTTTTGATCCACCAGATGTTGATGATCAACACTATATACAATTTAATAAATGGAATTCAAATATTTACGAACCAATAAGACAAAAAATATATGAACCAAAGGTAATTTTATTGAATAAAAAATACATATTTATTAAATTTAATAATAATTATTGTTAATTACAGAAACAAGATCATGAAAAAACACAAAATGGTTATTCTTGGGTACAGCCAGGCTCACTTCAACCACTTTCAAAACATCAAGAGCCAAGATAACATTACATTTATTCTATTTAAAAACTGTAATATTTAATCCCTGAATTTGTTGATTTATATTTTTATATAAATATTACTCAATACTTAAATAAATAAATAAAAATACTTTTATTCAAAAATAATTAATAACTATTTTTGAAGTCTTCAATTCTTGATATCAAATCATTTTTTAATCCGGTCGATGGAAGATCTAATGCTTTGAGAATACTTTTCAAAACAGGAATAGTATGTCTTGATAAATTTCCTTCCATGAATTCAGCTACTGTATCACGATCATAACACATTAATTTTTTAGAACGATCAATTGTTTGCTCGTCAGATGCAGAAAACATTTCTTGAAATTTCGTAATCAAGTCTTTTTTTTGTAATCTTTCTCTCATTATGCTTTTGTCTGGTACTGAAAAATAGTCATGAAAATTAATAATAATGTTAAATTATTTGAATCATTTAAATTAATTAATAAACATACATGTTGTGTCGACAAATGCATCTGGATGATATTCTTCAGATAGTGCAATTGCTTGAATGTAAGTTCTAGCTTTTGTCTGATTTGGATTTTCAAACAATGCTGGCTCATATTTGATTCTACATTTTTTAACAATTTCCGTCATTAATTCTAAGCCACTATCTGAGTATGGTGTTACTTCATTAAATATACATTTAGCTGAAATTTCCCCTACATTTCTGACTGATTCTATAGACAAAAAAATAAAAATATATGAAGACAATAAAAATAAGTGAAGACAAAAAATGAAATGATAAGGATTACCTTTAAATGGTATTTGGTAGAGATAAAAACCACCGTATTCTTCACAAGGCCACATTGAATAGACACATGGTGATGAATCTTCTCTACTTGTCATCAAACAAATACCTATAACTTCTTTTTGTTGACACTGATTAATCAATGATGCAAAAAACTTTTTTTCAGCTTTACTTGCTTCAGCATAAGTGCCAAGAAATAGTGGTTTTTGAACGTGATAACGTAGATACTTTTGATCCATTTTTTTGAAACCAATTAATTCAATTCCACGTTTGCAAATATGTTTTGTTTGTAAAATTTCTTTTGGTGTAAATAGAATATCAATCTTTGAATTAATATTTCCAAATGTTTGTTTATAACGAATATTTTGATCAAAAACATCTTTCATCTCTTGGTCTTCATAGTCTTCATCATCTTCAAATGTTTCATGTTTATAAAATGATACTTTTTCTAAAATTTCATTTGTTTCTTTGTGTATCCATACTTTTGGTATGTATCTTCGCATTGTTGAAAATCCTTGAACAGTTACTTTTATTTTAAATTTATCATTTACTTTGAAATCTATATGACCAATGACAAATGCTTTTCTTAGTACATTCTCTTCAAGATCACTTAATTGAATTTGTTTACAATCTCTATCAGGATATTTTTCAGCAAGATCAATTAATTGTTTGTAAAATAAATCATAATCAAATCTTGGACCTAACCCAATGACTTGAATTTTAATATGTATGTCTTTGTAATTTTTAGCAATAACACGACTTTTGTGACGTTCATCATTATTATTTTGTAGTGGATTATCATTACAAGTTATTAAATTAACGTGTTTTGTTATCAATTTAACTTTAACTCCATCAAAACATTTTGCTGCTTGAAGAAGTGAATTTGACAATGGATATTGATTTCTTAAAATCCATAATTTTTGATCAAAATCTTGTGTCATAAATTCAAGAAGATCTGATAACATTGCTTTTGTTACAGGAGCAAATTTTAATATTGTGTATACGTGTGGTGTTTCTGGATCACTTTTTTTAGTTGCAAAAAGTATCATACCCATGAAATCTTTTGTGTTCATTGATAATTTGTGTTGGAGAATTCTTTGATACATCTGTTAATAATTAAATATGAATAAATCAATTTAAAATTAGACATTACATGTTACATTATTATTTATACAAACCCAAAGACATTGAAGAAAGTATGAACCTTCATCACGTTCTTTGAACATTTCTTCACTTCCATCAATGAGAAATACATTGCCAGTTCTAGCACCAAATTCAACAACTTTACTTTCATCATCTTGAGTTGTCTTATCCAAATCTGACATTGTTTATTTGTTATTTTTTAAATGAGAAAATATACCCATAAACAAACACACTTTGAGTCAGTTGGATAATTGGAATAAAAACAAATAAAAAACTATCTGTTGAATATAAAGGAGAGTATCCACTGTGCAAGTTTTTTATGCAAGTTTGTGTCGCTATTCGCTAAATTAGCGACGACGCTAATCATCCAACTTTGACAACAAACCATCTTGAAATAAAAAATAAAAATAAAT
>JAPYYR010001274.1:0-16459 GCA_030523065.1 Aphidius colemani | reverse complement strand
GAGTGAGTAGTAATTCAAATTACTACTCACTCATTATGCGCTCCTAATAAAACCGTCCAAATTTTCGCTTGAAAATGTAGTCGGGTTTTATCGTATTTTTTCAACTTTTATATGGATAAAATTGAAAATGATGTATAATTGTTTGTTTAATGTTTTAAAATAAATAATCAATCAAAATTAACATATATATAGTATTAATTTGACTTTATTTATTTATTTAATTATTTTTTATTTAATTTATTTATCAAGATGACATAGAGCAAACATAGAGTAAATTGTCATGGAATATTTTGGCGCCAATCCAATATTGTTAAACTTAACCTTACTACTTGTCAACAGTCAACAAAACATACTTGGTCATTTTTTATATTGTTTGTTAGTTAATAAATTGTTAAATAAAAAAAAAAAAACAAAATCAACCTCAATAAAAAAAGTCCAGACAATAAAATGGATAGTGAAGATATTGATGTTGTCAGTACACTTGATGATGGGACAGCTGATCATATGGAACCCATGGAAGATCATACACAAGATGAATTGTTAAATGATTCTTTACATGCTGAAGACACAGAAAATCATGCACAAGATTTACCAGATGAAACAAACACAGCAGCTCCTCAAGTTGAAGAAAAACGTGAAAAATTGATCCAATTACCAATGGCCAAGGTTAAGAGTATCATAAAATCAGATCCAGATGTCAATATGGTTAATCTTGAAGCTGTTTTTATCATTGCAAAATCAACGGTAATATATTTTTTTTTTCTTCAAATTTCTTTATACTGTAATTTTTTTTTGTTCACCAGGAAATTTTTATCGACTCACTGGTGAAAGAATCGTATAAATTTACAGTTCAATCAAAAAAAAAAACAGTACAAAAAAAAGATGTTGAAAGAGCTGTTGATAATGTTGATGCTTTGGCATTTCTTGAAGGGATGATTGATAATTTGTGATAATAAAATAAATAATAAACTGATAAACAATATCTTGACTTATTTATTGAACGAAAAAAAAATAAAAAAAAAGAAAAGAAAATATATATATTTTAATTATTCAATTCACAAGTAAATTAATGAATAATAATTAATTATAATATCATGAGATAAAATAATTAAAGAACGTAAATATTAATTATTAAAATTAAATCATTGAAAATTAATGTGATAAGTTGAATGAGTTTACACAAGCTATAAGACAAGGGTGCACTTTTTAAATGATAAAATTCTTCATTTACGTTTTGATTTACGTCTACGATTGTCTCTAGATGTTGGTTGTTCTGTTGCTGTTGTCGTTGTTGACGACGTTGTTGTTGTTGTGGCTGATGACGACGTCGTTGTTGCTGCTGAACCTGTTGTCGTTGAACTACCAGATTTACTTTGATTATACAAATTATTTAAAAAATCCTCAAGACCTGCATCACTATAATAAGATAGTAAATAATAAAATCAAGATTATATTATTATAAAAAAATAAATAAATAAAGCAAATATTTACTTTGTATTTGAGCCATCAGCTTGTTGTCTTTTTTTATTAGAAGTAGTGGATGTTTGTGATGGTGGACGTTGACCCAAAACAATTCTATACTGTACACTATGTGTATTTGCACGTAAATGTTTTAAATTACCAGCTTGGCATGCTGCCCAATCAGTGACATCATAAACAGCACCCTCCATACAAGCATAATAATGCCAAAGAAATCCCATAACACGTGATTCAGCCCATATGTCACCTTCTTTGGCACTATGACGAATCTTACATTGTGCACAAAATCTTGCAGCATAACATGGTCTTTGTGTTGGTATACGTTTATGTCTGTTACCACAATTAGTACATCTTATTGTATTTGCTGCTTGTTCCATTTTTCTATGTAATTGTGATAAAAGATCACTCAGCTCACCCCATGCTGCTTCAACTTGTCTTGATTGATCAAATGCCTTTCTTCTTTCTGGTTCACCAATAATATCAAATGCATGTACTAATATTTTAAATGCTTCTTCAGCACCTGGTTGATTATTTTTATCTGGATGAACCAAAAATGCTTGACGTTTATAATATTTTTTAATATCATCATCTAAACATGTTGGTGTTACTCCAAGTATACTGTATGGATCTTTTCCTTTACATGCCAATAATCTTTTCATAGCTTCTTCACCAGTACTTGGTAATGATATATTTATTTCTAAACCACCCTGTAGCCAATAATCATCTTTATCATCTTGTTTTTTTCTATTTTTATTATTACTATTATTACTATTACTATGACTATTATTATTTATTTTATATAAACGCCGCCAAAATGCAAATCTACTATTTTTGCCAAATACATAGTCAATTTTTTTACCAATTGTATTTAAAATATGTATATTTTTAATTGTTGTTAAAAAATATGTCATTGAATATTTAAAATATAATACAGTATGATACCATAATAATTTAACAAATTGAATGACAAGATTTGTACTCATACTAACAACATCTGATATTAAATTTAATAACCAAATTATTATTTGTAATGCTATTTTACTCCATCTATTTGAATATTTATTTATATTTTTCCATATATTTTTAATTGTCGATTCACGATTATCACGTTTACGATATTTTTGTCCTTTTTTTAATTGTTGTGATGATATTGATTTTTCATTATGATAACGTTTTGAATTTTTTATATCTTTTGTTGTTAATTTTTTATCATCTTTTATTATTTTATTATTTTTATCAATTTTTTCATTATTATTATTAAATAATGTTTGATTGACATTATTATTTATTTGTATTGTACGTTTTTGTATACCATTTTCATTAATTTTATTTTTATTATTATTATTATTATTATTTAATGTATCATTTTTATTATTTTTATTATTTGTTTTAGTATTTTTACGTTTTTCAAATTGATCAGATCCATTGAATGGATCAATATCATGAGATTCATTTTGTCCTAAATTATCAAGTGATACCCAACGTCTTGGTAAATTTGAATTATTATTTTCCAATGGTTTTTTGGGTAATTGAATTTTTGGTGAACCATGATCATCACTACCAGATGAATTTTGACGTTTTAATATTGAATTTTTATTTTTATTTTTACTTGATTTACCAGCTATTTTTTTATTAATAATAATATCTGTTTGTTGTTGTCCTTGCTGTTGTTGTTGTTGTTGTTGTTGACTTTGTTGTTGTAATTGTTGTTGAGATTGTTGTTTTTGTTGAGATATATTAAGTGGTGATGATGGTAATGGTGGTAATGGTGGTGATTTTGTCAATACAGACGAGTACGATGGTCTCATTGGTTTAACTTCAGCAATAATACGTGTTTTTTTCTGTTGCTGTTGTCGTACAATAGCTGTTGGTTTTGTTGTTGGTAAATTATTATTATCATTATTATCATCAATGTCAGTTTTAATAATCATTTGTGCTGGTACTGGTGTTACATTTGGTGAACCGCCAAATGGACTATATGTACCAGATTGATTTGGTACCCAATTACCAACGAGATTATCAATCAATTGTTTACCATTTGGTTTATCATTATTATGTTGCTGTTGTTGTTGTTGTTGTATTAATTGTTCACCAAATAAACCATAATCAACATTTTGAGTATTAACATATGACATATTATTATCACTAACAATTTGTGATGCATTACCATAAATAACATTTATAAAATTACCACCACCAATATCAATTGTACCAATTAAATCATTGTTTTCATTAATACCAAGGTGATTAACTGACTGTGGTGGTATATATATACGTTCACCAGTTGCTGTGTCAATTATTGGTACATCTTGTTGCAAAAATATTGGCTGTACTGGTACTGGTACTGGTTGAATTGGATTAATTGTATTCATTGTTGGTAAACTTGAACTGTGATGCATTGTTGATTGATTAACAGTATAATTATCTCTATTATGATTATTAACAACATAATCATTCCAATTTTGTTGTGTAATTGCTTGTGACGATGAGGATGATGATGGTGGTGATGATGAGGGTAGAGGTGGTACACCAAATTGTACATAATGACCACTTGAACCCTCAAGATCAGCTGTCATTGCTTCTATTATTTTGTCCAATGACATACGCTTATTGTGATCTGATAGTAAAGGTTGTGTTTGTTGTTGTTGTTGTTGTGGTGGTGGTTGTCTATCTGCCATTTCGTTTCTAACCTCTGTAAATAAAAATAAACACATAAGTATGTTTATAAATATTTATCTGTCAGATATTATTATATGCAGTTATATTAATTTAGCTAAATAATTAGGGAAAATTTCATACGTGCTGATTTTTGAGTTAAATATCTCCATACATAACCAAACATTTTAAATAAATTAATAGACTACTTTTACTAATCAGTTATCAAATAAAACTGAAGAAATAATCAAAATAAAAAAAAGATAATATAATCAGATGATTCAGCTGTTTTGTTTATTTTTTAATGAGAACAACATATTGATTTGTTAATGGCATTCTAATATTTTTTTTTTTATTTTGCAAATATACAAAACAAAAGTAAAATGATACAATTTAAAACAAAAGAAAAAAAAGAAGAATTTAATAAAAAAAAAATAAAAAAAAAAAACCAACATTATGTGTCAACGTAAAATTACAATAATATTATTGCAAACAATTCATTATTTATAAGCTCATGTAAACATAATTAATATTCATGAATAAAATTAATAAAATTTATATTAATAAACACAAAATTTTTGTTCAACAAACCATGCGGTTTAAATGTAATGCAGCAACAATCGTTTTTCACATAAAAACTCAACGAAAACAGTGCCAAATAAAAAAAATAAAATAAATATCCTATATATTATAAAAATAATAATAACAATAATAAATTCACTGTTGCTTTAGTATATTATTTTTCTTTTATCCATGTATTTGTATACTTGAATATTATTATTATTATTTTTATTATTATTAATACATCTTGTCTCTGTGGGTCTTAAATATAATCAAATATATTTGTCGTTATTAAATTAAATCACAATAATTTTATTGATGATAATTATTCACATGAAATATTCACAATAATGATAATTTAAATAATATATGTATTACTTTATAGTGATTAATGTTTGTTATATTAATTTAATCAAAATCTAAGATGATGAAATTGTTGCAACTCATTCGGAGTCACTCTCATTTGTACATGAACATGATGTTGCTCTCCAGTCTCCTTATTGGATCTCGATATATATACATGTATGTATACACCTGCAATATTTTTCAATGTATTAGTCGGATATATTTATATATATACGATGTAATGATGATGTATGTATGTTAAATATATATATTTTTTTATTTTTTCTTCATGACCCCTGCTGCGTGGTGTTTTTTGGCCACAAATTCATTAAATGCCGTGTATCAAGTTCATCATGTCAAATTGTCAGTTAGTGATTATTCAATAAATATAATTATATATTTTTTAAATATAAGTTTATTAATTATTTCTTTTAAATATAGTTTAGGTATAGGCCGTATGCAGCCAAGTGTTATAAATAAGAATTAATTACTATCTATTAGCTAAAATGATTAATTTATTTATTTTTAATTAATAAAATATTTTCATTGTTATATAAATATAATTGATTTTTTTTGGTGAATAATTTTTAAAATATTTTTATAATTAATTAATCATTGTTGGTTAATTTATTTATCCATTTTTTTGTTTTATTTTTAAATGTTTTGAATGGTTTTTTATTAAAATTTTTGAGTAAAATTATATTTAAAAAATTACCGCCTGAATAAAATGATAAGACATAAATGGCGGATAACTGTTATTCATTGGTCAATTATTGGACGCGGTAATCAGCTGATTGTAGATGGCGTAATAAAATTGAAAATAAAAGGGGTGGGTGGATAAACCTAATTTATGATTGGATGCTGTAACTTTGGCAAGTATAAGCAAGTTGATACTTGGTCGTGGACATTTTATAAATTTTATTGTTGAGTGTCATTTACGAGTTGTCAATTGATCAATCGACAATTATTATTTGAAATATAATAATTACTTTTTATTGTTATATTTATTGTGATATTTGTAATAAAAAATCATCATGTTTCCACGTATTGTTAAACCAAGTATCTCAATTGCTCAACAAACCGCCAAGCAATTGTCAACCAGTGCACAGGTGAGTGTTTTTTTTTTTTTTTGTTTCTCATTAGACCACCCGTGAAAAAACTAGGTCAAATCATTTCCTGCTTATTCTATTAACCAATTGTTCCAGATTAAATCCTAAAATTCATTCCAAGCTCTTCCTTGTGTCCAAAATTATCATAATAATAATAACAGTTATACTACTGACACGATTTACTTTGTTAACAATAATAATAATAATTATCTAACGATGCCGAGTTATGCAACGCGTTATGAGTTGGAAAATTTCAAGAATCAAGAGAGATTAAAAAAAAAATGATTTCAATTATTGTCACGTGATGATTATTGGTTTGAATAAATTGAAAAAATAACGAAAAGATTATTAATTAAATATATTTGCCAATAATATAATTAGCTATAAATTAATTTAGTTATTTTTATATATTTATTTAGCGCAATGCCAAGGTTGCTGTTATGGGAGCAAGTGGTGGCATTGGACAACCTTTGTCATTGCTATTGAAACAATCACCTCTTGTCACTGAGCTGTCACTTTATGACATAGTTAATACACCAGGTGTTGCTGCTGATTTGTCTCACATTGATTCAAATTCAAAAGTAACTGGTTTTACTGGACCAGAACAATTGAGAGATTCATTGAAAGGCGCACAAATTGTTATAATACCAGCTGGTGTACCACGTAAACCTGGTATGACTCGTGATGATTTGTTTAATACAAATGCATCAATTGTACGTGACTTGGCACAGGGTATTGCTGAAGTATGCCCAAAAGCATTTGTTGCAATAATATCAAACCCAGTTAATAGTACAGTGCCAATTGCAAGTGAGGTATTGCAAAAAGCTGGTGTTTATGATCCAAACAGAATATTCGGTGTAACAACACTTGACATTGTCAGATCAAATGCTTTTATTGGTGAGGCCAAGGTAATCAATTTATTTTTATTTATTATCAATTAAATAAGTTTTGTTGAATTAAATTTAATTGATGAATTTTAATCAATAGGGTCTTGATCCACAAAAAGTTTCCATACCAGTTATTGGAGGTCACAGTGGAATAACAATTATTCCATTGATCAGTCAAGCTAAACCAAGTGTATCATTCCCAGATGATAAACTAAAAGCATTGACTGAAAGAATTCAAGAAGCTGGAACTGAAGTTGTCAAGGCCAAAGCTGGAACTGGTTCAGCTACTTTGTCCATGGCATATGCTGGTGCTAGATTTGGTTTTTCATTGATAAGAGCACTTAATGGTGAACAAAACATTGTTGAATGCTCTTACGTCAGATCAAATTTAACTGATGCCAAGTATTTCTCAACCCCTGTTCTTCTTGGCGTAAGTATATTTATTATTTTTAAATTAAAATATATTTTTTATACTCATAATAACATTGTTTGTTTTGTTTTCAACAGAAAAATGGTATTGAAAAAAATCTTGGCATTGGAAAATTGACTCCATTTGAACAAAAATTATTGGAAGCTGCAATCCCTGAGCTCAAGAAAAATATTCAAAAAGGAGAGGACTTTGTCAACAAAAAGTAAATTGTGTACTAAATTCATTATAGAAAAAAAAAAAAAGAGAAATGTTAAATGCAGTTATGTGATTTACAAAATCATTACAATAATTAATTAATTGAAAAAAACAAAATACCCTAAATGCACCAACAAAAATAGAAAATAAATTAATCATGTCGAATGCATTTAATGCAAATAGTGTCCAATCAAATTAACCGAATTTATGTGTAAAATAAATAAATCATGAATCATTTACAATAATGAAGAAAATATAGGTCTATTGTCTTTTATTTATTTTTCTTCTTATTTTTAATTAGTTAATAGTATTTTTTGAATTGATTAGCTAGCTATATGTGTCAGTTAGAATAAAGATTTGTTTGTGTAACGAAAGTATTGATCTTGAGGGAGAAAATAGCCTGTTGAGAATATTTTTCTAGCTACCTTCTCGGTTATTTTATATTCCTGATGAGAGTTATTTCAAAAAATTCTTAAAGAAATTGTATACATACCTAGTGAAATTGAAGAGCCAGAAAATGGATATATATTTATTGAAAAAAAAAAACAAAACAAATGATAAGACTCTTGGTAAATCATCAAATCACCTGGTGCATTTATTCAGTAGACACTTAAATCTAGATAAGCAATCTATGCAAAATTCCAAGTTCATTGGTTCATTGATTCCTTGGAAAAATCATCACAAATATATAAACTAGCCACTATTTTATTATCAAGAAAAAATAATAGAAAAATTGTCATTAGCCTGTGACAATGATGACGTATGATGAAAACACAGTATAAATATTAATTTTCTAAAATTTATTTTTTTCTTTGAATAAATTCAGTTGGTTTTTTGATACCGTTTGAGTATGATTAATATTTAAGAAAATTAAAAATCAATATTCCAGTGAGCCTTGACTCTTCAAACACTTAATAAGTAATAAAAAAATTATAAAATTTTAATATTTTTATAATTAAAAAATGTTTGGACCATGTGCTATTGATAAAAATATAAAAGATAAATTATTTAAGCATCAAATTGATTTAACAATAATGCAACCATTATCAAAAGAATTTAATTTTAATAATTTAAATAATAATCACTGTCTTCAAGAGATCAATAAAATGAAAATTATTTATTTAAAAAAAAAACTTAACCTGGATAATATAACAAACAATTCAAATGAAAATAAAACAATGGATATTGAAAATAAAAACGCCATTAATATTATTGCTAAAGCTGCAAGAAATCATGATAACACAAAAAAAAAAATAACATCACAAAATTACATTGCTTTAAATAATTTTGAAAAAAATTATCAAGAAAAAAAAAACATATTTATACAAAAAGATAATAATATAATGAGCATTTTAAATGATTCATTTGGATCAGGTAAATCATTAAATTCTCCAACAAATGTAAATAAAATTGACACATTGACATTTTTTCAAAATATCAATAAACAAATGTATAAAAATAAAAATAATAATTTTGATAATGATACAAAGCTGATGAACGGTGATAATATTTTATTTACAAACAAAAATGAAAAACACTCAGTGAATAAAAAAAATAATCATTTGTTATGCTCAAAAAACATTAAAAAAACTTTGAAATATAATGATGATATTGTTAATAAAATATATGATGATAAAATTAATAACAATTATGAATTTCATGAAGATGATGTGTTAAATAATTTAGCTGATATTAAAATGACACCAGATTGTACTGTTATTTCCATGGTTAGTTGATTAATCAATTTAAATTATCACAAATCAAGATGACATAATTAACTAATTTGTTGTTTTATTTTAAAGGATTCAGATCCTGAATTTGATGAAACTTTTACTATCAAATCAGAGATGAATGATAGATCAAGCTGGAGAATTTTATCAATCCAATTTTCATATTTACAAATACCTTTTATTAAAATTATCGATTTTTTTAGCTGGTTATCAACAAAAATATACAATGCAGTGATAAAGGTAATACAAATTTGTTGTTATAAATTAAAAAATAGAATTAATTTTTATTTTCATTTAGACTTATCAGAATGCTCAAAAAAGTAACGTGTTATTTGGATCAACAGCAACAATTCATCTTCAAGCTGAAAATGATTGTCCAGAAATTTCAGAAAGCCAAAAAATATCATCATTGGTTTTTAAAAAACTTGATAATTTAACAAATGAATTGGCTCAGGTAAGAAAAGATAAACAATTAATTTTTTAAAAAAAAAAATTATAAAATTATTATTTTAATTTTTAGACACGAATAAAATCTGAAGAATATTTATTAGAATTAACAAAAGAAATGTCCAGTATGAAAATAATAAATGAGCAGCTTTTGGAAAATAACAAGGTCATGATGATAAAGTTGAAGGATTTATCAGATGATATAAAAAGTATAAATTCAAATGAAAAAATACAACAACATCTGAGAGTACTTGATGATTTTCCAGCAACAAGAAATAATGTAAAAGTAACAAGAGAAGGATCAACATCTTCACCACCTCCTCCACCTCCTCCACCACCTCTACCATCAGCATCTCTGTTGAATACATCAATGACATCAAGTCCTAAACAAGCCTCTTCAACAACAAAGTACTCAAATAAGCAACAAAATCGGCCAGCCATTACAGTCGAGGATCTACTCAAAGTAACTCTTAAAAAGACATCCCAGAATAACCAAGTAAGTGTAAACTTACTTAGCTATTATTTCAACTAAATTAAAATTAATTTCTTCTTCTAAATTATGACCAACACTTTGATAATAAATTTCGTCATTTAAAATTCTTTAAAAAATAAAATTTTATATGTAATTTTTCAATAGGAAAATGGAAAAAATATCGTTAAAATAACACCAGGACCAGTTGTATCAATGGACATGCTACGAAGTGTTAAATTAAAATCAACAAAACGCAAGTTAAATGATGGTGTCAGATCACCTGGACGTATTCAATCAATCAAGTCAAGAACACGTTTGAATTCATCACCATCAAAATTGAAAACAGATCAATCCAAACTCACTAGAATTTTACTTCAAAGTGATAATAATTCACGTGAATATTTTTAGATAATAATGTTAAGTAAAGTTTATAAAAATATAATTAATTTTATTGAAATGTTTAATTTTTTGTTGAAAATCAACTTGTTAACTTGTTAAAAAAGAGAAAAATATTATAATATTAATGAATTTAAATTAAAAAAAAATAAAACAAATAAATTTTTCAATTAAAAAGATGCAACGATAAATTAGCAACAGAATTGATTTTTTTTTCATGAGAATTTCGATCAATCAAATTACGAATAAAATACGTCCAAGTCTTCTTTTCATATCAGGATTTTATGGTTTATTATTCTTTTTTTTTTTTTTACCTTATTCTTGAGCTTTTTACACAGATTAAATTATTTGATTTTTCAAATTGAACATCACAATGTAGAAGAATAAAAATAATAATTCGAAAAAAAAGAAAATTAAATGTATGGAAAATATTGTCTCTAGTTATTTCAAGTCCGCTCATAGACAGGAATATCTAAGGAAGTCATTGGAAAAACTAGAACAATCAAAAGTTGGATAATAAAGAAAAAAAAAAATACTAATTTTGTGTGTTCAACATGTGACACACATATTCTATACAATTATTGGGGTAAAAATATGTCTTCTTTTCAATTGGAGCTCATTGACTTTGCCACAAGTTTACAAATTAAAAATAATACAATTTTAGTCAAACAATAATATTGTTTAACAGTATAAATAATAATTATTATAATTTTTTTTTTTTTATGATAATGACAATGATATATTTCCGTTAGAAAAAATGATAATAAAATCTTCAAGTATAAATGATAAAACACAGCCAGGAACCGGTCTTGATAATCCGAAAAATTGAAAATTGATTTTCATCATAACCAGTAGTATAATATTTATTTCACGATATAAAACAATGATTTTATTATTAATTCACCTTGTTTTACGGGAAGAAAAAATTAATATATAAATATATATTCAAGTCACGAAAATTAAACATGATTATTTCTCTTGAAAAAATCAAAAGACGACGATGATGACGACGCAGCTAAACCAAACAGCTTCATAAGCTGTATTTTTTTCTTTTTCTTTTTTCACCTTATATGCCTTTGTGTTTGAATTTTTATTAATAATGTTATTAAACTTTTCATCATCGATTACAGGTGCGCTAAACTAATATATCCATATCGACGAAATCATTTTCATTCTTTAATTATTGCAATGGGTTTCGAAATTCTTAAACTACATTTGTTATTAAATTATTATTATTAAAAGATTGTTTGGGATTTGATACACATTATCATCATATATATCAATTTATTTATTTCATTTATTTATTATACTGATTTTCTTTTTTATATTTTTATTCATTTTTTTTTTTTCTTTGTGCCTCTGCAATTAATCATTGACGACTTGACAACAGCGTCTTCTCTTCATTTGAATTTAAATTTGTTTTGTGTTTGTGTTTAAATATGTGATAATGTAACTAATTAATTTTCAACAGATAAAAGACTATGGAAATTATGAAAAGGAGGGCATGGAATTTAAAGCGAGTGACCATTTTTTAAAAACATGAAATTATTATTACTAATAGAACCAATGTTTCTCGTTTAACAATCATAAAAGGAATAAAAATTTAATTAGCCAATTAATGATGCTTCAATGTGTATACACTTAAATTTTATATTCGCAATGACAAATTGTGTTGTTGTTGTCGTTGTTGTTGTTGATGTGCTTGTTATTGTTTTAAATGAAATTTTCAAATAATTATGGCGATTGTATATTAATTTTTTTAATTATTAATATCATTTTTTTCAATCAATTTATTTAAATGAACAAACTCTTATGTATGTACTTTGGGTCAATGCAAATCGCTGAAAATTTCCATCCCTCTTTTAAACATATATTTCCAAATTTTTTCAATTCTTTTATTAGTTTTATTTATTTTTCTTTTTAAACTTTTGTATCAAATTTTTTTTTTTTTCTTCTTTTTTACTGTTTTCGTCGTCATTTCAATCTACATCCTCATTTAATTTTGTTTTTTTTTTCCTCCCTTATTCTCGCTTTCATCCCTGACTTCCCACCCTGATGATTCTTTTTTAATTTTTTTAATTTTTTTTTTTTTTTTTTTTACGCTTAAAAGTTATTAAGAGTTTTTTTTTTTTTATTTTTTAATTATTTATTTATTTGATGTTGTTATTAATTCATTTTTTTTTTGTTTCATGTGTTTTTCAATTGTATGCGCAAATAACACTCACTGAAACTAAAGTTACGATACATCTTGGTCTTCTGCATCTTGCGTTGATTCTTTTTGTTCACCTTCACCTGAATAAACAGATTATAAATGATTAAATTTGATTTACAAATTAATATAACATGTAATGAATAATAATGGAATATTATTTACCATCACCCTGCATATCGGAGGTCCATAAAGTAAGGTTGTCCCTGAGCAATTGCATAATGAGGGTGGAATCTTTGTAGCTCTCTTCAGATAGGGTGTCAAGTTCAGCAATAGCATCATCAAATGCTGCTTTAGCCAAACGACACGCTCTATCTGGACTATTAAGAATCTCATAATAAAATACGGAAAAGTTGAGTGCTAATCCAAGACGAATTGGATGGGTTGGTGGTAATTCTGTCATTGATATTTCACTCGCTTCTTTATATGCTATTAATGATTTTTCAGCTGCATCTTTTCTGTCAGTACCAATTGCAAACTCGGCAAGATAACGATGATAATCACCAGTCCTTTAATAGAAACAATAAACATTAATTAATTAATGATACATATAAATTAATAAATTATTTTTAATACTTACATTTTATAATAGAAGACCTTTGATTCACCAGTTGATGAACATGGAATCAAATGTTTGTCCAATACATCAAGTATATCAGCACAAATATCCCTAAGTTCTTTTTCAACTTGAGCTCTGTATCTACGTATCATTTCAAGTTTACCATCAGCACCTTTATTCTCTTCTTTTTGCTCAATACTAGATATTATTCTCCATGATGCTCGTCTTGCTCCAATTACATTTTTGTATGCAACTGAAAGAAGATTTCTCTCCTCAACAGTTAACTCTACATCCATAGATGCAACTTTTTTCATTGCTTCAACCATTTCTATAACAAATAAAAAAAACAAATATAATTATTACTTAATTTCATTTATAAATAGATCAAATAATTAATTCAAGCATCTTTTTATTTATGGCTTGACATTAAATTTGTTTGATGTTTCTTTGAACATGAAAATGTGCAAAATATCAAGTATGCAGTTGTTGTTATTTATTTTCTTTTTTGCGTACTTGACGAAATAGGGTGATCAAGTTTCTCTGATGCAAGAATATATAATAAAAAAAATATGTTTTGTCCTTGGTCGATTGATTTTAAAGATAATTTTCATGTTATAAAGTGTAAAGATGAGAGTAATTTTAGAAAATAAAGAGACATGATGATGTAGAAGAGAAAAAAATATAAAAAATATAGATATTTATTATTATTGTTATCATTATTTTAATATAATGATGAAAATGTGAATTAGGTATAGAGTCAGCGCGGTTGTACAGGAAACGAGGATGGCGGGGTGCCAGATCAATACTTTCCTTCAGCTATGACCTCCCTTTTCACAGTCATCCCCTTGTCCACCACTACCACCAGCTATCTCACTTTTTTCTCAGCTCATGCTTGTCGTTTTTCAACCCTCAAATTTAACTAGTCTACCCTTTTTTTTAAATATTTTTCTTTTTTCATTTTTACCCACATAATTATCATTATGTGGATAAATTTTCTTTGCTCTTTTACACAAAAAAAATTTGTACACCTATTTATGAAAACGTTTTTAAATTTATTTTTTAATTTTTATTATTGACATTGGGAGCTTTTTTGGAGTTTTTATAAAAAAGACATGTAAAGCTATTTAATTTTTATTTACATTTTTTTATTGTTTATAAATTGATTATTTAATTTAATTTTTTTCTTTATTGATTATTATCAAGTAGAGAATATTAAATGAAATAATAAAATGTATTTTTGAGTTTAATTATGAGGTCAATAGTAATTTTTTTTAAATCCCCCATTGTTGATCTCAAGGCCAAAGTTGTTAAAAATAAAAATTAACTTTTAAATATTAACTGTGTACAGTGAAAATTAAATGAATAAAAAAAAGAAAGCCCAGTAGACAATAAAAAGAGAAAACTATAAAGAAAGATGATTTCAAGTGACATGAAAAAATAAAATAAAAAAAAAAAATGTTGAAAGGAATTTCATTATCATTAACGTAGTAACACAATTTTGTTGGTAGTAAAATTTCCGGCGTTATAGTCATTATGAGTAAATAAAAAAATAGACACCAAGAAAGTGAGGAACATCACGAGGTTCAAGTGGAAGAATAAAAGTGTGTTAAAGTATTAAAAAAATAAATACATAAACTATTAGCTCAATGCGTCATTGCATATTCTCAAAATAAAATTTAAAAAACAAAAAAAAAAGTCATATTTCTTATCTCCAATGAATAATAATAACCATTAAAAAAAAATAATAATAAAATAAAATTTATAATGATTAATAGTATAAAAAATAGGTATATCTATTTGATATGTATGTGATTTAGAAATATAATTGTATGAGTGGGCTGGCACACGGTCGAAGCACGCCTAGCAACGTCATACGTAGTATAAAAAAGCCGAAAGGTACTCTCGTCGATTTCACGAGGAGTTACCGACTACCAAAGTCAACGAGTTACTCTAAAATAAAAATTAACTTATTAATGACAGCTTGATGATTATACCAATAAAAAAATTAATGAATCAATAATAAATAAATAATTTAATAAAAAATCCACACGTAGAATATTTAAGCAACATTTTCATCATTCTTTTTTCATTCCATTAAACATTCTCATTGAGTCATCTACAATAAATAATAATAATAAATTGTGACAAGTTTATGATAATGATGATGATGATGTTCATGAGTGTACTTAAACATTTGACATTCTTTAAACAAGTCATTGAGACATTTTCTTTGCCCCCCTCCCAGTTCTGACTAATAGAATTTTCCTTGCAACCCTGTTATCTCTACCCTCGAGCAGACGCCTTTCATCTTCTCCATCATTCTAGATACAATTTTATTTTCTCCTATTTTTAATTCCTCACTTAAAATCAATGGCTGACAATTGATTATCAATAATGACAAGCCAAAAAAAAAAAAAGTGTCACAATTATTATATTATTATTTTTTTTTAAAATTAAATATGGACTCACCATCGTAGCGTTCGGCTTGCTCAGCAAGCTTTGCCTTGTAGACGTTGTCCTCCCGTTCAGACATCCTGGATATTGATGAAAAAAAAAAGTATTTAAGTCAAGTTATTATTTTATAAAATAATACATCAACCTTGTTACTATTTATTGTATATTATTACTGTAATAATACTAAATTTAAAAAAAAAAAAAAAAAAAAAAAAAGAGGAAGAGGAGGGTAACTCGGTTTTTAACGGTCGGAGTCCACCAGATATTTCACAAAGCCATTCAATTAAAAAAATAAAAAAAATTAAATTCACAAATTCTCAAGGTAAAATGCTACATGAACAGAGTATTAAAAAAATGAATGATAATAGTACTCCATCAATGTAACGCGTCAAAAAAAAAAAAAAAAAAAAAAAAAATTTCAATTTGATAATGAAAACGTGATGATTTCTTTTTTTTTTTTTTTTTTTTTTTTTTTTTTTTTTTTTTTTTTTTTTTTTTTTTTTTTTTTTTTTTTTTTTTTTTTTTTTTTTT